>JAJOOR010017501.1:0-24044 GCA_036250505.1 Solanum acaule
TTTATTCAATTTCTCCCGTATTTGTTGTAATATAGACACTACTATATCAACTACTTTATCCGAAAAGATTCATATATTGATATACAAAATTTCTCATAGTACATATGACAACCAAAAGAGAGTTTCAACTCCTTTCACTACTCACTACTCACATACGTTATGGCAAATTCAATTAGTTCAATACTTGAATGAACCCTACTCTGAAATAGGTTGTTGATGAACAAGGCAACAACACAAATCAAAATACACAAAATGACCTTCCAATCAAACGTACACCATTTCAACTTTCTTCGTTTGAACCTCTTCTCTACTGTCAAATTATCAATCAGAACTTGTTGCTCATTGATTTGAATCTGTCTCCTCCAAACTTCATCTTCCAGCTCTTTGATTTTGTTCACCAATTTTGGGAGGATAAATTGGGATCTTGGATCGATTTCTTCTCCGTCTCTCCATCGGAAAAAATGACAATCGTTCTCCTGAAAAATAAAAAAAATATATTAATGTTATTAACATTCACATCAATTAAACCCAATAAAATCAAACAACTGAAGAAAATTCACATACACCATAGTAGGGGCAAGACCAAAATCGTCTTCCGGGATTCGACTTCGACCAAGAAGTCTGCATATGCAACAAACTTCCATGTTTGCATCGTACTATGGTTTTGAGCATTGGGTCTGATTCTTCCATGCATAGCTTATTCAATTTTGCATTTGACATTACTAACCCTAATAACACAAAGTGAAAAAAAAAATCAAGCTGTCGAATTGGGAAATTCGAGAAAATTGCAAACCCCACATTCAATCTTAGTTGGAGAAGATACAACAACTAAATTCAAGCTTTGAAAATGGTGGATGAAAAACAAAGAAGAGAGAGAGCTTTTGTTCAAGAACAAAAGAGATGGAGATAAATGAATTGAGAAAAGAATAAAAAATAAATGTATGGGTTATAGAAAGAGTAAAGTTACCGTTGGGAGGATTATTTGGACTCCACATGGACATTTTATTACGTTGTTACGCGCCTCACGAAGGTGTGTCCACGTATTCAGCGTCTGAGGGTGAAATAATATAAAAATAAAAAGGTTCAGGGAGGTAATAGGACCCCCGAAAAGGTTAAGTGTGTAGTTGGAAATATGGCTAAAGGTTGAGGGGGCATTTGACCCTTTTCTCAACTTTGAATTCATTGATTTTTGGACTTTTATTAGTAATGAATTCGACAACCACCAAATTTTGACTTTAAGCTTATTGTGTAACGTATTTTAGGAGGAATTGCATTTCAACCATATAGAGTGGAACCAATTTAATCATCCAATTGGGGAACATACAACAACTTCACTTTAGAAAAACATGAACTATCTACAAAAGAATAATAATATATCCAATATAATTTTACGAATGAGGTAGGGAAAAAGTGAGGTATAAGCAAATTTTATTTCTATTTTGTATGAGGTAAAGAGGTTGTTTTCGATAGATCATTTGCTTTGTTAAAGTGTTTTCAAAATAGGTTTGAGAAAAAAGAAAAAAAAAAGTCTATGATGAAAATACTAAAGAAAATAAGGTGTTCTAAACTAGAAACATGTTCTCCCACATAAAAAGAGAAATTGTTTGGTTATCTACTCATGTTTTATCCTGATTTTCGACCTTTGCGTCTTCTTATCTAAGATCATATCCTCGATGAGCTAACATGTGGCATGTCCTGTCTAATCACCTCTCTTCAATCTTTTTTGATCTACCTCAAACTTTTGTAGACCTAACATTGCAACCAATCGCACTTCCTCATTATGCATCATTTATGTTCGTCTTCACATGTTCGAATCATCTCAGTCTTATTTCACACATCTTGTACAACAGGGAGGTTTCTTTCATTGTACCTCATATATCTTCGCTTTTAATCTTAGCTCTCCTGATATATCGACACATAGTATCTTCATTTTCGCTACTTTCATCTTCTAAACATTTGAGTTCTTGACTAGCCACAAAGTTGAAGTATCAATTACCCAAATTCAAAATGATTTTGAATTATATACATCGTTAGTGTAAAAAAAAAAAAATACTATGTGTTATCAAGCTTTACATGTAATTGTAAGTCAGTTATCATTTTTACCAAGTTAGAAGATACTAATACTTATCATATAAACTTAACTTTACTTCCAAGTAATTTAGGATTAAACCCTTCTAAATGACTATTATATTATGTTCTGGACTAGTAATACAGAAATTATTTGTAGACGTAACAATAATAAGAACAGACAACATATTTAGTATAGTTCTAGTATATCATTAGTCATAATTAGTAATTACAACCCCTCCGAGCCAATTAAAATGGGCGAAAAACATACTAAGAGTCAAAATACTCCTAATAATTAACCATTAAAAAAAAAAAAAAATCGATCCAACAAAAATGGAAAAAAAAAAAACATTTTATCAAATTATTATAATTTTATAAGTTATCTGGAAATCCCCCAACAGTTAAGCCAAAAAAAAAATTAAATTAATTGGCTTCTGAATTTGGATCAGTAACAGGGTCAGCGTTAAGATCCAAACCCACATTATCTTCCACGCTTTCTCTCTCTTCAACACCGTCAACAACCCGTTTAACATCTTCCTGCTGGAAATTCGGATTCCACGGCTTCGCCGCCGTCAGATTTCTCCCGGCACCACCGCCCTCGGAGTTTCCCTTCTCGAAATACTTCACCGCCACACGTATTCTCCGCAGTATAGCGTAGAACTCCTCCACTTCTTCGTCCTCCACCACCGCCGCCGTCACCGATGCAGCCGTTCCATCGTTTTTCTCCGTTTTAATTTGCTTTTTTGCTTCGATTTCTCCGTCGTGTATATATTTCCGTTTATGTACCTCCATAATTTTGAATTTTCCGGCGAAGGGTAGAAAAATTGAGTTGTTAATATTTGTAATTTGTGAATTGGAATTTGGAAGAATTGATTTATGGCGTGTGGTAATATGTGTAATTTTATAGTGAATTTCGTGGAAAGTCGTAAACTATGTAAAACGTACTGATGAGTGATGATGTATGAAGGATGGCGTAAGCAAAAATATCTCATGCCAAATGTCAAACAAATGTGGGTTCACGTGGAATAGGGACATTTAAATTTTACGAGGCGTTTGATACACGAGATGAGATAAGTAAAGATATATCAAAAGGTTATTTTATATCAAGATAATAATTTCATTGTTTTGATATAGATGGTGGAATGAAATAATCTCGAAATTAGCTAGTACTTCAAACTATAATGAACCTCGTGTAATTCAACAAATTGAATTTTGGAAGGGTGATTGTTTTCGATAGACCGTCTGTAAAATCTCAAACTAAATATAGGAGAAAGTTAATATCAAATTTAATTGTGAAATTATTATCCTTTGTATCACGATTCAAACGATCCTTATGGATGCAACATTTTAGATGTTGAAAGTACAAGGGATCAGATGAACTTAGTATAGAAATATACAACCATCTTTGCACCTGAATTGAGTAAATTTTGCTCGAATTCTACTTATTCATTTATTAATATAATTTCATATTTAGAGATATTTGATCGTGAATATAATCATTTTAGGAATCAATAAATTTCAAATATTAAATTTGTTACTAAGCTTATTGATAAAATGATATGACTTTGTTTCTTTTGAAAGTTTTTTTAAAAGATAAAAAGGACCTAGTATTTGGTATTTGGTAATATGATCTGGTAGGTTAATATTCTTCAAATCTGAATTATTGATTTGGTCTAAAGATAACATAATAAACAAAAAATTTCAGAAATAAATATAAAATCATAATCAATCTCATTAATAATTTCTGACAAGCTATTAATTTATGAAAAAAAATACTATAATTCTATGTAGAGATGATGTCAGTCTTTCTCGTCATGTATTAGAGTCATCGTTGGTGGCGTATATGTTTATACTTTTTAAAAAAATAAAATGGCGTGTCATAATTTCATGTAATGCATTTTGTGTGTGCCACGTGTACACAGTGCGAATTTATTGTTAATGCTTGTCGATTTGACAAAAACTAATAACTTTGATTCGTAACTATAATTTATGATCTATATAAACTTAAATTTTGAATTTATTGCAAGAATGGAGCATTTTGATAGTAAGTTTCACGACTCAGTAACTTGAACACATATTTATTCAATAACTTTGCTCCTTTTTTTAATTTAATATTCATAAACTTAAAATATATGCCCATGAGATAAACACACGTTGTGGTGAATCATAATTCACAAGGTGCTTAAAACATTATTTTGACTAGGTTACCCATAAAGTGGTGTAAACGTTAAGATCTTTTAATATTGTTTCCATATAAGTTTAGTCTTGAATTGGTAATATGCCAAATAATTAGTTGGTAAGGTATCAATTCATGAAAAAAATATTACGTCTAAAAGGTTAAAAAATACTTCATTTGTCCCTAATTATTTGTCCAGTTTTTCTTTTTTAGTTGTCCTTAATTACTTGTCCATTTTGACAAATCAAGAAAGGACAAAAATAAATTTGTCTATTATACCCTCAATTAATTACTTTGAAATATTAGAACTTTTTGAAAATTTTAAGTTTTTAATTCATCCACTTCATAATTAATAGGAGTAAAATGGTAAACTCACTATGTTAATTATTGTTTTCTTAATATGTGTGTTAATTTAAAAGTGGACAAGTAATTAGGAATAGAAGGAGTATATGAGCAAGCATTAAATCGAGTTTAATATGGTCCGATAGATAGGGTACATAATTTTCTTATGAGTTATATTTGCAAAACTTTTTAAAATAAGGATAAAACGCCTAAAAAGACATTTGCATAAATCAGCTAATATTAAAGGGTCCATTTTTGTTTGCTGTTTTGTGTGCCAAATATTACTTTTTACATTTCTTATTACCTAGATTATTTCACCAACTATATATGCTTAATTTTGTATTCATAGTGTAGTAGGAGGAATAAAATCCGTCTATATCTATAATAGAAGATTTTGATTCAAGCTCTAAATCAGATAAATTTTCAATAATAAACATTTCTATTTTTGACAGATCATATAATAAAAGTCATTGTGAGTATAATATTGAAAGTCTATTTAGTTAATATTAAAATAAGTAGACTTTGTTAGTTCCATAATTGTTTAAAAGACTCCACAATATAATACTATCGTTGGTCTTTCTTTAAGGTTCTTCTTAATTTATTCTCCATATTTGTTTTTAAAACGTTACTTTCTTGACTTGGTTCTTCTTTTAAGGTTATATAGTTTATTCTGGTTATTATTAAATTACGACTTGCATAATATTAATTGAGTCAAGGGTTTACACGAAACAACTTATTTATCTGAATATGATAAGGGTAATATATGTGTGAAGGCACCGTCCTCCACAAATTAAATTAAATTAATCATATACAATTTTAATTTAACTTATATATATGCACTTAGGGAAAGTAGTATTTTGGTGGTTTAGGCTAAAGAATGTTTATTTGATAATACTTAGCAGATTAAATAAAAGAAGGTTAATCATTTGGATTTGGAAAGATTCATTTGCATCTTGGTTAGTCAATAGAGAAATGAGTTTTTAATTAATCGTGGGTGGATTCAAAAAATTCAAGTTTATAAATTCTGAATTTTTTAAAAAATAATAACATACCAAATTCTGAATAAATTATTTATACATATTAAATAAATTTCTTAAAACAAACAATTTTTTTTGCTAAAACTATTTAATTTTTCCGAACCTATAACTAGAAACTCAAATTATTATTTTTTTAATTTAACGTTATGACGCTAGATATTGTTATGGACGACGTATGTCTTGCGGAGTTAACATTTTTTCATAATCAAGTCTTAAATTTAAATTTTAAAATAAATACGATACAAATCTAAATTAATTAATTCAAAGAGGTTGTCAGAATATGATAATTAAATCAATTTTTTTTTATTATTATTATTTTTTTTTTAAAGTAAAATGAAGCTGTTATTTTTTGGAATATTTTGGTACAATGGAATTATTTAAGCCTATGGGTCATTGCTCGTTAGTCGTTACCGTCAAAAATTGTGACAGAATAGTAGATACTATTTATTTATTATGAATCAAATGTCTCAAATTCGAATTTTAAATATAAAGTTATATTTAACAAAATATGCCTTAATTAAGAGTACTCCTTAATTAACTCTAAATTAGAACTTTTTAATACGAATTTGAATTAGTAAATTTCTATATTGATATTGAATTCCGGATGATAACAAAAAAAGAAAGTAGTGAAGAAAGCTATTGCACCCTTTTGTCCTAACATAAAATATGAGAAGTGAGTTAATTTGTGACAAGTCACTTTCAACAAAGAAGGTATCCAAGGGGGAAAAAATGTCCAAAAGTACAATAATTAAATATAAACCTTAGTAAGAAATTAAATATCAAATTATTAAACCTTTGATTTTAGATTATTCTTTTAGATTAAACACCAAAGGTCTAAATATTTAGCCGCCTCTATCATGAAGCATTTCACATCCAATAAAAAAAAATTGGCACGAATCAAAATTTAATCGGGCTTTAATGTGTGTATTGAATATTTTTTAAAAAAATACCAAAGATCATGGTAGAGCGTGGTATGTATCCTTATATTCTTAACTATAGATCTTGGAATTAATCACTAATAATATAGTCGTCTTTTATAAAAAATATTTTACCTCTCAAAGTGTGGCTTATCGCTTTAATCAGACCCAAAAATGAGTACCAGTTTACCAGACACCGGCCTCCGAATCAAACGGTCCATTTAGGAAAATCTAAACTAAAATATGTACTGTATAAGTTTAATTGTTTCATATGTAATATTTGGAAATTTTGAGTATATAATTTTCAATTTCCTACTCTTATATAAGTGGTTATCACTATGACAAAAATTTAAACCAAAACTTCTTATTAATTACGTATTTTTTTTTCTTTTTAATTCTCTTTTTTTAACCATGATTAAGCATCATTAAAGCTGTGCTAAAACATCATTAAAAGTTGTACAAACTAAAAAGTTAATGGTACAATCAGAAGTGACACAAACAGATCATTAATATCTCAAAAAGAAATAAAAGGGGAAAAAAGAGTTTAGTCAGTTAGCTTTTGATATTCCTTTAAAATATTCTTTGCCCTTTATTTAATTTTGTACGTAGCGAAAGTTAAATACACCGAATTATCTTTTTATATGTATATATAAATACTATAGTCTTTATTCCGATGACTGGTTTATACAACACATCAGAAATGTGGAAATACGATTTTCGTCAAAATACAAATTTTGTGATTTGTGTCATCTTATATAAAATTCTTTATTTTTAGCTCTTCCATTGTGATATGAAATTGTCTAAAGTATATTAATCTTAATTTGATTATGTTCTGATATGAAATTGTCTAAAGTTAATTTATAAGGAAGTACCTTAAATATTAGTCAAGAACAATCGTTGAATGCAAGTAAATATTACTCTCTCCATTCATTTTATTTGTTCAATTCCCCTAAGAATCGTACCAAATGTTTCGAATATGTCTTCATTTGTATATTAGGTCAATCACAATTTTTCCATAGATGTAAATTTTCCAAGGAAAAGTCCCACTTGTCGTTACAAAAATTCCACAAAAATAGATAGATATAGAATAAGAATCCACAATTTTTATTTTATTTTATTTTTAATCTGACTAATTTAAAATCAACGATAATAATTACATAGTCATTATAGTTTTACACATGAATTTTAAAATATACGTTCCTTGTTTCAACTAACTAATACTCCCTCCATTCCATATTAATTTAATTTTTGAGGCATTTTTCATTTTTCAAATTAACTTAATTGTTCAGTTTTCAAGACTACATTTAGAGTGTTCTTTCAATTTGACCCTTCATTAGTTAGTAATGGAATTAGTGATTAATTAATAATTAGTTATTTTAATCATAAATTTGACGGTAATTAATAAGGGTAAAAATGGAAAACTATGTTCAATTTATGTCTTAATCTACTTTTCTTAAAGGGTGTGAAACACCTCAAAAATTAAATTAATATGAAATGGAGGGAGTACAAATTACGTCAAAATGCTACCAAAAATGATGTAATCTTTTAAAATAACAAACCTATCATAGTCAATGCCATTAATTTTGGGACCATCTTAGTAAATTAGCTTCTATTTTTTTTTTTCTTTCTTTTTTCTTCATAAAAATAGTCAACTAGCACCGTCAACGTGATTTTCGCAATTTTTTATCCACGTGATATAATTATTCTTCATCTCTCGTCATTTATATGACGTCAACTTCTCTTTATTATATGAGTCCTCCTCTCAGTTTATGTGATATTATTTGACTTGGCATTGAGTTTAATGAGGAATAAAAGACTTTTGAAACTTGTGACCTAAACATATCGTAGATATTTGTGTTACTATAAATCATCTAATTAAAGACAAAAAATAAATATTTTAATATGAAATCTTTATTTAATATAAAAATATGTTAGTTTTTTGGGACGGATTAAAAAGAAAAAAAAATCATATAAATTGGAACGGAAAAGTATAAGAGGTTATTTGTGACTATTTTAGATTGGGTGGGTCGGATAACTGTCACGATCCAGACTGTCGTGATTGGCACCAACACAACCTTTCGGTGGGAGAACCATTACTACAACCCAAACACATAAATTTTATGAAAACTAAGGCATTTAAAGATACGGAAGCAGGTTTAAATGACTATAAAAATGGAGTCCCCATAAACTCCAAGATTTTAACAAACAATTGACCAAACTAATGAGGAAATTCAACCCTTAGAACCTGAAAGTCATTGTACCAAAACTCTACTAACGACAAGTCTAAGAACAAGGGGTACAACCCCGAAACTAAACAACACCTTTAAGAAATAGTCTGAGTCTGAAAAGAGTGGACTTAAACAAGAAAGATCTATGGCAGCCTGGAAGAACTGGCTCACCCTTGAATCCGGTCACGCTCATTAGTCACCTAGCTGAAGTCTATCAATAGCCACCTGAAGATGCCCTGTACTCAACAAAGAAAGAGCAAGTGCAGTATCAGTACACAACCACGGTGTACTGGTAGGATCACCCTGCTATCCCAATAAGTGAAACACATGCAAGTAACCACAACATTATAAAACAGGCATATACCGAACATATGCCTCAGGATCAATGTAGCATCCCACATTCTCAATAATACACATTGGTTATCAATTTAGAGCAACATGCAGTCTTCCAATATCAATCATCATTAGATATGAACGTAATCATCACAAGTAGATACACAACACAATTCAATGGTCCTCTTATGGAACCCAATTCAATGGTCTTCTCATGGAACCCACACCCAAACTATTAGCATACCGAAACGTGGTACCGATCCAATGTTTATGCTGAAACGTGGCAATCGATTTCATATTTATGCCAGAACGTGGCAACCGATCCCATATTTATGTTGAAACGTGGCAACCGATCCTAGTTAGTGTGTCGGATCGTGACATTTGCTAATTCAACAAACAACAATCACAATCACAATGTATATTCTCACAATCATCTATACAACAAGAGGTGATTCATGGCATACAATTATTCAATTATCCTCATTTACGATGAGGGTGATCAATAATGCAACATTTACATACATACATGCATTATAATGAAGCAATTACAAATATATATCACACCAACATGAAATCACAACCATTACATACTTTGAAACAAGCTTGAAACCCTAAGAAACTTGATCCTTCCCTTTTCGAATTCGGTCCGCTTGTTCTTGGTCTACAAACAATCATAATAACACAGGAATCAATAAACAATCACTAATTACCCGAATTGCTAACAATTCTATGAACCCTAGATCATACATATGATCCCAAGTATCCAAAATAGGGTTGTTTTCACCATAGATTCTAGATCAAAACCTTTCCCCAATGATAATTACCCAAGAAACTACATTCTACGGATCGAAATACGGATTCGGGGAGTGAAAATCTTACCTTTAGCCTCAAGAATGGTGGAAAACTGTCAAGAGTCGCCTGGGGTTCGTTCCTTAGCTCTAAAAATAAAAAAGTGCAGAATGAGGTCGTTTAGGGGTTTATCTACGACCTTAAATCGCGTCTGGCCCGCCACAACAGCCCTCATCCCGCTTCAGCGGCCCCGCCAAGGCGGCTTGCATGAATCAGTGAGCTATTTTAATAATTTCAAGACCCTCACTTCATAACACAGCTCTAACCAATGACACTCAAAAAATCCCCTACATGCTAAGATCGATTCCGGGAGTTCTACTTGCCTGATTCAATTCCGTAAAGTCGTACAGATTTTTTAACGCGTTATCTAACCCCTTATGTAATCATAATTAAGAATAAATCACCCGATTGTTACCAGATTTTCCTATACTTCAAAGACTCCGATTTCGTCCAAATCTGGACTAGGTTGGGAAATTTCAAGTTACTACGAAAAAGTTTTCTGGCCCCAATTCTTTCTCCATTGGCTTCTCTCTAACAACGGAATCAGGTCGTTACAATAACACCATTGTTAGAGTTTATTGAGCTTCATTTTTTTTAAGATGCTAAAATTATATATTAATTTTTGAAGGCTTGGATTAAATTCAATAACTAAAAATGATAGAAATCGGCATAAAAATTTTGAATATCAAATTTGGACTAATTTGAAGTTGATTTAAAATAATATAAATAAATTTTGAAGCAAAATTGTGTTGTTCAAATTTTTCACAATAAGTTTATGATGATCCGCCATAATTATAATGATTTAGTGTGCAAATAATTCGAATTTAAATTAATGAAAAACTTATATTAATATTGAATATCGAATATCGAACTAAAAAAATAAAAGACTATTTCGTCAATGTTTTTAACTATGGTCTTTCAAAAGGATTAGACAATAATCATCAATTATCTTAATCAATTTTTGGTCTTTCATTAATATAGTTTCTAATTTTTAAGTCTCCTCATTTTTTTATTTATTTTTAAATATTCAACTCTCCAAAACTACCATAGTCTGTTGGCAATTTGGCATTATAAAATTACCAATTTGCATAAAAACATTTGGTGGTTAGGGATTAAAGTGGACTAGGAAACGCATTTCCTAAAGTTGTGTATACAAAATGTTATATTTCTAATGAAAGTTTTATTATATTTGTCTCTTTGCAACTTTATAGGATTCGCATATGTTAGTGTTTAACATTTATGATAATTTAATGGAAAATAGAAATATAATCATTTGAGTTTTGAATGGAAAGATTCAATTCGCATATGTGTGACACGATTCAATTATAGTAATTTTTGTTCTTTTATGAAAAGGTTAAGGTTAATACTTATTTGATATTTATATCAAATTATATTAAGGCCAGTGGAGCTCATATCTGAAGAGAGAAAAAAAGTGAGATTTTTCTATATTCTTAAAATGTAAAAGTACTTTATTTTAAAAAATTAGAACAATACATGTATCTAAATACATATAATATCTTATTCTAACTAAAAACGTTATTATTCTAACTGAAAAATGTACGAATAAAATATGTATTTGAGTGTAACTCTATGTTTATGGATGTATATGTATGTTATCAAGACTGTATACATGTGGGTGGACAGTGATGACTAGAGTTATTATATAATCATGCTACGTTATTTTAATTTTTTCAAAATGCCACTATAAAGAACTATAAAATTTGGGGTCGAGATCACTAGTTCGAGTAATTTTTTCATCAATATATCATGATTAAGTAATTATATGAAGTATATATATATATATATATATAAAAGTATGCAATACTTCCCTTATTGTTAAATACATAGAGTTTTGTCTTGAATTTTCTATTTTATTTGAATTCTACACAATTGTATTTGAATTTAATATAGTGAAAGGGACTCTTGGTGAAAATATTTCGCTAGCATAACAATATAGTGTTTAAAGAATTTTGTTTAGGGAAGGATTTTCTTTCAATAATTTTTATGATTTTGTTTATATGTCATTTGATTTATCGCCGCTATGCTTTGTAATTATTACTTTTTATGTGACGCTTTGTTATTACAATCCCAATATTTTTCCTATTTTTAATTGTTGTAAACCAGAATTATTAGCAATGAGCCAATGACCAACACTTCTTATACTTGATGGACTTAGGTGCTATTATTAATTCATCTATTACTACACCTTACCAATTTGTAGTAACATCATCAAATTTTGTAGTTACCACAACTAATTATTGGTTATAAAAAAAAGTGACTCCCGCAAAATTAGGTTAAATTGAAGGACTTTTTCATTACAAAATTAGTTTAGTGACTTTTGTATAATAAAGTGAAATAATGAGTGATTATACATGAAATTGATCCTGATCAATCCCATATTAGAAGTACTTCCCCAGTTTTCCCATTAAAATATAAAGGGTGTGGTGGGGGATAAATAGAGAACTTGTCGATAGGAGTGCTTTACCTCTTTAGAATAACAACAAGTTAAACGATATATACAAAAATCTTGGCACGAATTACCATTAAATTATTAGTATATGGTTGAATAGCTGAAATTCATTATTCACTCTTTAAGTAGAGGTTTTCAGATTTGAGCTGTAGAAAAATACATAACTTCTTGTTAGAAAGTTGTTTATCCCCTTATTGGACTTTTTTTTTTTTACAGAATTGAATTTAGATGAATCGAATCGATGAGATTTAGGATTATATATAATTAAATTAAATGTAAAAGAAAATCATGTCAATTTTCATATTATAGTATTGTTCACCGACATTTTATCTACTAGAACATGTAGTTAACAGCATCATTTCACCATATAATTCTGCAGCTTACAAAATATATCAGAAATCAATGTTACATTATTTTCTCACAGTAAATAAATAGCAAGATCATTAAAACAAAATCCCATTACAACAACGAAATGAATGAAATTCTTTTATTCACAAAAAGAGCTATATGTACAAAGGCAATAGTTAGTAGATGAATCGCCTTAATGAAAATCTTACCTTTATTATTGTCTCTGAGGATGATTGGATTGTGGAAGGGCACTTCCCTCTCAATCGAGCCGTAATTACAAAGCTTAAATCCAGAATAGATATAATTGAATCAGTAAATTTCAAATAACAGATAATTATTAAAAAAGAATTAAAATATTAATTAAACCACGATAAAACCTAACAAATAAATATAATCAACTTGAATTATTCTCATGATCATCATGAGGATTATATGGCTCCATATTAAGATCAAAACCTTTGTTGTTTTCTTCAACATTTTTTTCATTTTCTTTCTCTTTCTCTTTCTCTTTCATGTCTTCATTATCTCCGATGATTTCATCGGAGAGTTTTTGATCAATCTCCTCCGTCATTTTCCGTCCACTAGTGCTAGCTCCGTCAACTCTATTAAAATACTTAACGGCAACTTGTATTCTTTGTAGTATCGCGAAGAATTCTTCCACTTCCTCTTCCGCTACCTCCTCCGTTAACTCTTCCGTTTCCTCCTTCGGCTTCTTCGTAGCGGACGTCGAAATTGTTATCCGGTTTTCTTTTTTCTCCTTCGCTTTCCATTGACGAAATTATGTAGTAGAAGACTTAGGACTAAAAGAAGTCTTTATTTAGAAATAAAATAGACAACAGAATGTATGCTAAAGTGACAGGTCTGTGAGAATTTATATGTGACAGACGAATGAAACTTCGGGAAGTTCGACATGTGGTGCAATGAATGAGACTGTTTTTGGGGACGTTAGAATTTATATGTGACGGACAAATAAAACTTTGGGAATTTAGGTATGTGGTGCAGTGAATGAGACTGTTATTTGCTTAATAGAGATTTTGATATGAAAATATGATGCAATGGATGAGACTGTCTTTTCTTATGAGAGATTTTGGTACGTGATGTGAGAATTTATATGTGAGACAAATAAAATTTCGGAAATTTAGATATGTGGTGCAATGAATGAGACTGTTCTTGGGGTTGTGAGAATTTATATGTACATAAAAATAAAACTTCGGAAATTTAGGTATGTGGTCAGGGGTGGAGGCAACATATACTTAAGGCATTCATCCAAATTCCATCGACGGAAAATATTACTATTTATACATGGTTAAAATTATTTTTTAGGTATGTATTATAGATGTTGGACCCTCTTTCACTAGTTTGTATGTTTACTTCTCAGATTTTGAATCCCTTTATTACAAATATCGAAGATTGAATACAAATAGGAAGAGATTTGGAAATTTGAGTTTATTAGTGCTACAGTGATGTAGATATTTTGTTATAGAGCTGTGACGTATACTTTGCCTTTTGCATGATGTATGAATGACGTAAAACTATTCTTGAAGAGACGTATTACGTGGATTTGGTAAAAGATAGTGAAATGACGTGCCAGCACTATGAAAAAAAATACTTTTATCGTCCGAATTCATGTGATACAGTTCGATTTGAAATAAAATATTTTTAATCGTTCTAATTCATGTGGCATAGTCCAATTTGAAATAAAATACTTCTCAACTTCCTAATTCAAGTGGCATAGTTTGTTTTGAAATAAAATACTTCTCATCGTCCAAATTCACGTGACACAGTTTAATTTGAAGTAAAATACTTCTTATTAAGAGAAAAATGCTTTTACATTCTGTTACGTAATGTTTAATGATATTTTCTTTTTTAGAGTAACTAAAATTAGTGGTGTTGAAAATTGAATCAATCAATAAGTTAAGTTGAAAGAATTAATGTTATTAAGTTATTGCTATTGAGTAATTGGGTAAATGAGTTTTTAATGTTTTTATAACAAAATTATCAGGTTATTGGTTTGATATTAATTAGGTTTTTTAATATTAAGTTATTAGATAAATTGATAATCCATTAAAACAATTGTAATTTACTACTTTATAGTTTACACCTACATGAAAATTAGTAGTAAATATTAATATTAATATCTTATTAGTTACTATATTTGTCCTTTAACCTTTAATTCACATTATTTGCCTATTTCTTGTATTTGTGTTGCATTTGTAGAGTTATTTTCATGTTAGCTATTATTGTTTCTATTTTATGAGCATTCCGTAAAGTTACATTATTATCTTATAGCGCTATTGGAGAAGTCATATTAGTTTTGTCTGAACATTTTTTTACTGGTTAAACCAAAAAGCGAACAATTAAGAATTTAGAAATCAATAAACATCGAACCAACTATTACGCAATAATAGAATCTATCGAAGTGTTTGAGATTAAGGCATAATTATTATTGTTCCGGTGGAAAATAACATAGTAACATGAAGGTTGGCCAAGTTAGATTCGAAGTTAGCATATCCCTTTCAACAAAACTATTAGGCTATTAACATGATGTGATGCACATATCATATATTAATTTCCGATAAATAAATTATTATTTTTCTAAAAAAGGGTTTCTTCTCATTAAATTGTGAGCGAAGTTATTTATCGTATGTGCTGATAAAAAATAGAAAGTATTAGATAAAGATTTTGAGGTGCTAAATGAATTTAGGATATCAAATTGTATATTTATCAAAATCAAAAGTGAATTCAATATCAAATTGTAAAGAAACAATATGTTTATTAAATTAAAAAAGAAACAATATTTATTAGGAAAAGAAACAATAAGATCATTTTTGGAAGGCAAAAAAAGTCAGAAATATATTCAAACTTTGATCGAAATTGCTGTAACGATACCAAACTTTGGAAAGGACCTTTTACCCCCTGTACTATTTAATAGTGTATTTTAAAGGTATATATGTGCCCGCGTGGACATCATAAATATTGCATAATTATAAATAGTAACGTGTCCACGTGGGAACATATATACCTTTAAAATACATATTAAATAGTGCAGGCGTAAAAGGTCCTCCATAAAATTTGATATCATAACAGCAATTTCGGCCAAAGTTGGAGTAATTTTCAGACCCTTTTCCCTTTTTGAAATAGAGTATTATCAACAATATATTTTTAGACTAGCTTATTAACAAATGTATTTTTGTTCAATTTCAAATAACTTAACTATTTTTCTCCAATATAAGTATATATATAATTTCAAAATTATCGAAACAATTATTCCAACTATAAATGAACAAGTATTAGTATAGAAAAAGAATGACTAAAAGAATTATCTAGATGTATATTTGTGTAGCATTTATAGGAACTTCAAACATTCTATGTAAATAAATTACTTTATTATTTTTTTCTCTCTTTATATTTGACTGATTTTAATTTTTGGTTATCCAATTAATTACCAGCCGACGCTCCGGTCTATTTTAGTGTGGGCCGATCCAAAGCGTTACGCAAAAGCGATTTTCGAATGAAGGAATCATCCAAACTACCAAATAAATACATTCTCTGTCTTAATTTATTAGATGTTATCTGACTTAACACGAGATTTTAAAAAAGAAATAAAAATTTAAAATTTTGTAATCTAAAACAGTCATGGATAAAATGAACACTTTTAAATTAAATTGTTAGTAAATATTTTTTTTAAAATCTGACTAAAAAAAAAGTGTGTCACAAGAAAAGAGAAAGTATGCCTCAAAATTGGTTACTATAATTGAAAGCAACATCACATCGATAAATAAACAAAATCAAAGTCATTTTGGTAAGGTATATCATGAATCAATTTACACTATATATCAATTCAAAGTTTAAATAGATTTAATTAAGCGGACAATGTAAATTAATTTAATAAGTAAATAAATAAATTATTATTAATACGTCCAAACTTAATTAGATTAGACGGGTCATGTTTTTATTGACAAGTATTCTGATTATATGTTTCTACAAGATGTGACATTGATAAATTATTAGAATCAAATAGTGATGGAGTATGATTATCAACTTGGGGTACTCATTTTATTCCTTTATTTTTTTTAGTCTATCTAAAAAAAATTATATTTAGTGTGAATTTCTTACTTATAAAATCACCATTTTCCCTTAATAATATGCTTTTATAATCATGAAAATATTATGACATATTTAAAATTTTAAGAATTCTAAAATTATATTCAAAATGAGCCAAATGTCTTTCTCTTTTTTTTTAAACCGTTGAAAAGTACATTATCTTTCTTGTAGTTACATTTTTACCCTTAATATGTGAAAAGTGTCACTTGCAAAAGATTTAAGCTAAATTATTTTCTTACTAATTTTCTTTTAGTTTACATATAGCTAGATTTTCTTGCAACCAAACGCACCGTTAGCGATAGTAAAAAGGAGTACTTTTAATAGATCGTGATGCATCTAAGGGTATAATTTAATGGTCGATAAAATAAGTTGAGAATCATGTCTGAACAAGATTTCCATTCAAATTTCAACAGAAACAAAAAAATTACTAGATAATTGATTCATCATTGTCCTCGTCTTAAAAGACAAAATTATATGATACCTATTACACGTAAAAGGTAACAGATCACAGGTTCATGCAAACGGACTCGATAGACATAATTATATAACAAAATATATCAATAGATGGTGGTACCAAAGTATTATTAAAGGAGTACCAACCAGGGGCGGCTCTACAGCTTTGGAAAAAAAGCAATTGCCTTAGGCCCCAAAATTTGAGGGGCCTCATTTTTTTTAAAAAAAAAAGGTTAGAAGTATTTTTTTTAAAAAAACTATCGAGTATTACTTGTAGAAAATAAAAACTTTTCATAAAAGAGCAAAGAAGTAATAGAAATTCGACAAATTATAAATACTATGTCTCGAGAAAATTAAATAATTGGCTATAATAAACTTCATAAAAAATATATATTCGAATTTAAGGCCTCCATTCAAATTTGACTTTAGGCCACTGATCTATTAGAGCCACCCTGGGACCAACAACATGCTAAAAGATTTGAACATGATGCTGTAAAGTATAACCAGAGACATCATTAAAGTATCAGAAAGTTAAAAAATAATAATTCTTGCATAGTACTTTTGCTCCCCTTTAAAATATGCTTATCTTAGCATTTACTACTTACAGATCAACTCTTCATTCAATATGTCTGGGTTTTTTTCAATCTAACGTGCGATCGGTATTCATTTCGGGGTACTAATAATTCAAATTCGTGTCGAGTAAGGCTTATGAAATAAGGAAGAATTACCTATCAAGTATTTTTATTTTTATTTTTATTTTCAGAATTTAAACTTGAAATCTTTGAGGAAAGGTAGATAGATATGTTGGTGCAGCGAACAAAAGTCACATATAAATAGCTAAGAAGAAAAGGCTATGAATAAGGTGTATGAGAACTCTTAATGGTGTGAGGTCGACCTAATAGAAAAAATCGTACGACTTGATTCAAAACAGATAATACACTCTATGTTAAGAATATCTTTAAATTGTTTAATCCCAATAACTCGTATAAGAGTCAATGGTTAAGTGAGACGAGTATGAAGAAAAGGATTTATTCCGCTTTCAAATAACGAAGAGAAGGGCAAAAGGGTCTTTGTAACTACAAATAATTATATTTGAGGAACTTTCACAAATAGCCACTATAATAAACTTAATTATGCTCCATAGCTATAGTTTGCATACTTACGGGTTGTAGCTATAGTTTAAGCTGTCTCATTTGTATAATTCGCGGATTTGTATAATTCGCAGGTTTGTATAGTTCGCGGGTAAATTTGTATAATTCAGTTATTTTTGTATAAACTCGAAATAACGAATTTATACAATTACAAACATCAAAAGTGCAAATAGTTATACAAATTCTGAATTATACAAAAGTTATACAAATTATATTATACAAATTCTGAATTATACAAATGTGCGAATTATACAAAACTAAAAAGCTGAGCTGTGTAATTATAGCTAAAAGTAAGCTGCGAATTATAATTAAGGTAAACTATAGCTATATTAAGTAATTAACTAGTATATGTTTGCTTATACGCGTAATTCTCCCATTATATTTCAATTACATTTCGAATAGTGGCTGAACTTTAAAAAGCGGACCAAAAAGTTGTCAGCCCGTACCATTTTAGCATTGGCCCATGTATGAATATTGGCCCAAATATAATGTACACAATGCTAATGTACCAAAAAACATGTGATCCCCACTATCGATCGATAAATCTATTTGAAAACAGAGCTCTTTTATCACAAATTTAGATATGTTATTAAAGTCAGTTCATCTGTCAATTGCATTGAGTTTTCCACTCCGTTGAAAACTATAGAGCAAGTCTGCAGTAGTTTAAAGCCTGAATTGACATAATATCGCGAAGTGACCGCCCTTGTTCGATCAATTTGACTCAAACCTTGATGTTGCGACTCAGGCATTACTCAAGGATGACAAAATTATGGAAACACCAAAAAGAAACTAGTTAATCCAGTTGTAGGTAATGTTAGATGGGATTTCACATCAAATATAACTATTTAATCCTAACTTATTTCTCTAAGAAAAAAATATTAATAAATAAAAAGATATAAAATGCTGAATATTTTTATGCAAAAATAATAAATGTTCTGCCATTTAGTTGTGTGGAATAAACCTAGCTTAGCCCAGTTGATGAACTTGGGCCACTATCCATACCAATATTGGGCTTTACACATGGCCCAACTCAGCTGCTTATGAAAGATCCAAGAAGAAACAAAGTCCATTGGGCCTCATTTTTAGATCCTCTTTGAAAAATGGCCACTATCGTGAAGTTTCATATTTTAAAGGTGAAACTCTAGGATATTATCGAAAATCGTCAGGACATTATAGTTACAATGTTTGAAAAGTGACTATTTATGAATGTTGCATAAGATCTCGATTGTTAATGTTGCACGAGAAAAGGGTTCGGTGGAAGAGTCGAGGTTTTTAAACTTTTAACTGTAGATTTCGAGTATGGTTGGGTTTGGAATCTCACGTTGATACCATAATTTGAGGCACAATATCGAGTAAATCAAAAACTGAGATGTGTCTTTCACTGATATAATGATAAGAAAATGGACCTTGTGTATGATTCAATATCATAAGCTAACTAGCTGCGAGGAAAAGACTGTCCAGGCTATATAAGTAAATCAAATAATACCTTTACAAACCGATGTGAGACTCTAAAAACACTATGATACTAAGTTTAAATAATTAATAAATCTTCAATTTTTGAAGGTAAAGTGAACACGAATACAATCAAGATTTGTAAAAAAAAAAAAAAACTAAAAAAAAAAATTCATCAAACGTTCTTCTCATGGGGAAGTGTAGGGTATCTTACTCTAAAGATAGTCCAACTACCTAATGTTCAATTTGCAAGGGCACGTTTTTTAGTCACATTAGCTAGGACCAACTTTATTATCCATAACATTTAATACAATGGTCCTCCAATTTAACGAGATATTTGGACCATTTTCTCATGTTACGTACATCGTCAACCTATCAGTTGAATTTGAACAGATTAAAATGAATCGAACTAATAAATGAACGGATTATTACCTCATCTAAAGGTTACTTAAGTTAAGATGAATTGAGTCAAGATGAGCTAAACAATGAGTCATAGTCCGATATATAGTTAACCCAAGTTGAAAGTAATTGTCTACATTTAGATTTTCAAAATGAAAAACTTACATATACATACAATTAGGCCAACTAATTTATCAATATATAATCGAAATATCTATACATACATTTTATACATATTTTGTGAACTAGTTGGCCGTAATTATTCCTTTTAAAATCTCCTGCCATGATCTATATATAGTGCATGAGTCATACATTTTATACAGCTGCTTACAACACTAATATGTTCAAAATTGAGCCTTTCAAGAATTCTGTTTCTTTTACAGTTTAAACATTCAAGAAAATATATTAGCCTAGTAGCAACAAAAGTGGTCCTTATTTTATGTAGAGATATTATATTTTGATGTTATACACCACTAACTTTGTATATATTTTTTTTGGCAGGTGTAACTTTAGTGCTATTATTGAGCATGAAAAGAAAATCTTGTATTTTGCAAAGAGTTTTTATCACGTGGAAACGCTCTTTAATGAAATTTTAGATTTGGTTCTACGGATTTTGGCTTAATAGGCTGAGAATGCTTGATACTTTAATCTATTCGGTAAATGCATGATATATATACTTGATCGCATTTTATATTTATGCCCTCTAATTTTGTGTATGCACAAGTAGACACTTAAACTTGTGTAAAGTTGAACGAATAGACACATGAATCGTACGTGACATGATACATGTAGGATGCAAAATTGTCATGTAGGATGACACGTAGGATGTGCGTGTCTATTCCTTCAATTTTTTACAAGTTTAATTGGCTACTTGTGCACATCCAAAATTAGACGGCATAAATGTGAGTTAAGACTAAGTTAAAGGGCATATTTATGTATTATGTCTTCAATAAATTATTAGTAAGTCATGCTAAATTATTCTACATTCTGGATTTGAGGAATGAACCTGTTTAAAGCGACTTATTTAATTTCGTATAAAAAAAGCTTCCATAATTTATAAAGTAAAGCAAGTTCAATAATAATAATCTTTAAAATTAAATCATCAAATTAAAATTCTGAATTCGCTCTGATATATTTCTTGTGGGTAGGTTGTTTGGAAAGACATGGACAAAAACGTTAATGGGGGTGGAAGCCTCGAAATAAGGTTTAAGGTTGGGACAAACCAAAACACAATGTCCATTGGTTTTGTTTTATCATGAAGTTTGGCACATAATCACATTATTAATTGGAGTTAATGTGCTTGTCTACATAGACAATAAGGTATTAAATTTAGTTTTTATGAAAATAATTGAATATGTAGAGATGTATAAATAGGAAATTACGAACTAAATAAATTCAATTGGTTTCAGATAGAATATAATCCAAAGTGATTATTCTCTTTGGTAAATTGGGGAATCCAATAGTCGGCCATGAGTTACATGAGCCTCCTAGTAGTTTATCGAATATAAATTGAATTGCTGGATATTTTTGATCCACCAAGCTAAATATGTGGTTTTTAAGTCATGATCATCGATCTAAGATTTTATTGAAGAACGTTTTAGTGTGGCAGTACTATACCTCTTCGAAAATTATAAAAAATTTATAAGACTGATCTTGACCTTCCATCCAAGTGTGAAATATTTCATACTTTTATTTAAATTGCTCAAATTGGAAAGAAAAAAAAATCATTCTTATAGTAATTGATAAATCAAATAAATGGTTCACTTGACTGAGGTAGTCGGATATCAATCATGCTACCTTAATTTGAGTGGTGACAGAAATATGGACCACGTATAAGAAAGGCAAAATCGTTGTCAAAAAATTAAAAAATTGAAAACCTTAATTAAAACACATATTGCCATTGTTTGCCCTAATTTAGTGTTACTCTGATTAGATAGTGAAAGGTCCTTTGAGTCGAGTGGCTTTTAAATTCTCTCCGTAGTAATAGAGTTCTTCTGCTCTAATCTTTGAAATAAAATGTCAACTGACTGAAGAGTTAGAATTGAAATCCTATGGATTGGAATTGCTTGTGTGTTCAGGGGACGAATCATTTGGTGTGAGATATAAGGTATAATAATATCACGATAGAATGCAGAACTATTTTATCCTGTGTTTGATTGGAGGTATATTAGGCAGTCTTGAGATTATTTATCCATCATTCATGTCTTAGTGATGGAATAAGTTATCTCATACAAATGGTGGAATGACTTATTTCAGGAGAATTTAACCTGGAATAACTTGTTCACCACTAACCGAACGGAGTATACAATTTTCATTATGGTTCTAACAAAAACAACAACAATGATACCAATGTCATTTCAAGTCTGAAAAGAATAAAGTGTAAGTGCATACATGTCTTATCTCTAACTCGTGAAAGTAGAGAAAATATTTTTGAAGGACCCTCGACTCAATTTTTGTTAAGGTAAGACGTCAACGTCTTATTTCAACAAAATTTAACCGTGTTGTTGTTTAACTCGCTAATTATTCTTATAGGTAATTTGTTGTTAACTTTTTGTAAAATGACTCTCTACTCTTCTCGTTTGACTATTTACATATATTTCCGTTTGTGGCATATTAGATATTTTGTATGAAATTCTCATTAGAGGAGTCCAGATATATATAATGAAAGAGACATAAATTAAAGAAATAAAGAAGATTCAACATACAATAATTATAAATTAAGAAAATATATTTATATATCAGAATGAACGTTGTCAGGTGGAAAAACAATTCACTCAATAGGAAAACTTCGAAATATCATAGGCTTGATTTGATCAAGTTAAATAGCATGTTCGGTTAAATTTCTAAAATTAATTTATTTTAAAATGTTTATTTATAAGATATATATATATATAATTTTATTAAAAAACAATTTGTGTTTGACAAATAAATTTTAAAAACACTTTTTAGCAACAATTAGTGTCGGACAAGCTTTTTAACACTACTTTTAAATGTGTTTTTAAAAAAAAAAGAAAACTGCCTTTAAGGAAAAACTACTTTGTTTAACTTTGTAAAATAGTTTCTGTTGTTCTCTAGAATCATTTTTTTTCTCTCAAAAACTTGATTAAATATCTCACTTTTTAAAAAAAGTATGTTTAGAAGAGGGAGAAAGAAAAACTTGAATCGAACATATTATAAATTACACGTGAAAAATCCTATAAGAGGCGTTCACGGGAGGCAACAAAAGAGGGGGGGAAAGGAGAATCAAGTAATTTTTACTTTATAATTTTGAATTGCTTGCACGTCTCAATATACTGTTTAGAAGAGGGAGAAAGAAAAACTTGAATCGAACATATTATAAATTACACGTGAAAAATCCTATAAGAGGCGTTCACGGGAGGCAACAAAAGAGGGGGGGAAAGGAGAATCAAGTAATTTTTACTTTATAATTTTGAATTGCTTGCACGTCTCAATATACTGTTTAGAAGAGGGAGAAAGAAAAACTTGAATCGAACATATTATAAATTACACGTGAAAAATCCTATAAGAGGCGTTCACGGGAGGCAACAAAAGAGGGGGGGAAAGGAGAATCAAGTAATTTTTACTTTATAATTTTGAATTGCTTGCACGTCTCAATATACTGTTTAGAAGAGGGAGAAAGAAAAACTTGAATCGAACATATTATAAATTACACGTGAAAAATCCTATAAGAGGCGTTCACGGGAGGCAACAAAAGAGG
>JAJOOR010017502.1:0-22887 GCA_036250505.1 Solanum acaule
ATAGCCAGATGATTAGCATCAACCAACATGTTCCTAAGGTATGACCCCCCCCCCCCCCCAAATACAAATTGTTGTGTCTACGTAGGCGGATTCAAGATTTAAATTTGATGAGTCAGACCATCTGTAATGTTACATAGGAAGATCTTTTACTTTCCCTTCTTTTCTTGTTTTATAGGAATTTGACAAGTAATGTTAAGTATTGTACAGGTGAATTCTCACAGGATATTTGATATTGAAATTCATGGAATATTATTGTGGGCTTCAATGGGATTCTTGATGCCTGCTGGAATACTCACAATAAGACTCTCCAACACAGAGGAGTGTAGCACAACAAAACTCAAAATTCTCTTTTATCTTCATGGAACTCTTCAGGTAATTAATACTCCACTCCATCTGTTTTAATTTGTTTGTCTGGTTTCAACTTGGCATGGAGTTTAAAAAAGTAAAAGAATGTACCAAAATCTCCTTTGATATTGTGGTCTAAACTTTAAACACATGACACGTGTCACAGAAGGAAAGAGACATTCTTTTTGAAATAGACTAAAAAAGAAAAGTAAGAGAAATAAATTGAAACGGATGTAGGTTTAATTTCAAATGGTGAAGAACTTTTAAAAATGAATTTAAATTGTTGTAAAGAAAAAAAATAACTTTTTTGATATCTCTTTGATGAATGATAAATGTTTATTTTGAGCCATGACAAGTAATGATCATAAATTGATATTTACTTTAGGTGCACTTTTAATCATAGTAATGTTAAAAAAGTTCAAAATTCATTTATGTGAGCCCACAGTTTGGTGTGAGAATAAGTAAAAACAGATTTGACTATGATTATGTCCATTGTATGTGGAAATAATGAGGATTAATTTAACTAATAGAAAATTAAAAAAATGTTATTTCTTTTGTTTCTGGCTGTAATAATTGAGCCTATTTTTTTCTTTCTATTTTTAATTGAAAAGGTGCTCTCTGTGGTGTTGGCTACTGCTGGAGCTGTGTTATCAATAAAGAGCTTTGAAAATTTGTTCAACAACAATCACCAAAGAATAGGCTTAGCACTTTATATTGCCATCTATGTCCAATTTCTTATGGGATTTCGAAGGCCTAAAAGGTAACTTTTCCTTTATTTTCAACACAATCATATATATATATATAGTGAAACTTAGCCTAGGTTGAATTTTAAAAATATATGTTGGAAAAGCAGCACCTTGGCTTTTTAAAAGAAAATTTAATCTCCATACATGGTCTTGCGATTTTGCAAAGATTTATATTTTTGATAAACAGTCACCTAGGCTTGGTCATTGTGGCCCCTCTCCCGAGGTTATTTTGTTGAGTTACTAAGAGAGAGTTGTTTTAAACCCTTAGATATCCTCTACCTACTCAATTGTGTATTTTTCGGGTACAAATACTCTCTTGCTCAAATTATTCGAGTTTTTCCTGAAAGTATGACATGAGTTACTTTTGTAGCGCGGAGTATTTCCTTAAATTTCTTGTTTGTCCTTTTGTACTTATACTTTTCTTTATAAAGATGATGTTATAGTTATTTTGCACGAAAATCAACTATACTATTCAATATTTGTTATTTTTCATTAATTCAAGTATTGAGTAGCTTTATTCACCAACTTATGGATGCAAACGAATTATCTAGAGTACGTTTTCTATCTTTATTAGAATTTGAACGTTGATCTTTTTAATGATTTTCACCAATTTTATTGACACTATATCACACCTTTGAGCCTTTTGTACATACACTTAAATTACAAGCATAATGTCAATATGAGTAATGCACATCTAGGGGCTTCTATGGTTCCACTAAACCATAGTTTTCAACTAGAATTATGTGTACATATATCAAAAACATATAATTAAATCACACTTATTCTGAATCAACTAACTCTAAAGGCATAATACATAAACATGACCCTTAACTTGACTTCAACGGACAACTTTGAGTGTGCACAAGTAGACACTTAAACTTGTATAAAATTAAACAAGTAGACACACGTGTCCTACATGGCATAATACATGTAGGACACAAAATTATCATGTAGGGTGTCATGTAGGATGAATGTGTCCATTTGCTTAATTTTATACAACTTTAAGTGTCTACTTGTGCACACCCAAAGTTAAAGGTCATATTATCAGCTGATACCAAGTTAAGGGTCATGTTTATATATTATGCCAACTCTAAATCTTGAATTTGTCTCGACATAGACACGTCTATGGGATTTAACTGAAGACTAACTTATTATAAACTCTTTTGGACTACAGGGGAAGTAAAGGAAGAAGTGTATGGTACTTTTTCCATTGGCTACTTGGAACAACAATATGTTTGGCAGGAATTATCAACACTTACACAGGCTTAAATGCTTACAATCAAAGAACATCTAAGCCAATAAGCCTTTGGACAATAATTTTTACAGCTCAAATCTCATTCATGGGACTTTTCTATCTTTTCCAAGACAAATGGGAATACATACAAAAGCAAGGGGTCATTCTTGATAATAATGAGACTATAACACCTCAAGTGGAAATAGTTGTTCCTCAAAATGATGAACAAAAGATGATAATGAGAACTGAGTCAGGAAGGAAAAGCAATGCACTTGGGACATTCTTTTCTAGAAATAATGTCCTAAACAAATTATTTCAACAAACTTGAAATGTTTTCATGTTTTTGGAAACTACTAGTTTCTGGTACGTGCATTGCATGTGTATTCTGTATGAAAATCAATAATAATAAAAAAATCAAAATCGTTTAATAAGTTATTGGGAGGACATGCATGTTTGTTACAAGTGTTTCTCAATATTTTCAATCTATTGTCCAGTAGATAAGTCTCAAAATAGGCATGTCAAATTAAGCTTAGCCGTCTATAAGCAATTAAGTATAAAAGGTGATTAGTTATCAACATTTGCAAAATATTTTAGGAACGGCACCATAAGTTAAAGAATTATATGTATTTACATTTTACTACAAGAAATACCTATATGTCTATCAAGAAAAATTGAACAAAAAAATTACTCCGATATATTTTGCTACCAAACAACTGCAATTTCAATATATTAAAAGTATAAAATTTATGAAGTATAATTTCTTTTCTGTAGGAATTATCATAGCAATTAACTATCATGTTTAGTTTTTCAGAACACTTGTAATATATGACAATAAAATAATTCAGTTGCAATGCTTAGGTTCAAAGACAGATGATCATCATTCAACATCAAACCACATATGTACAATATTCATTTCTTTTACGTGTGATTATACAGTTCAAGTAGAAGATTATCATTCAAATGAAGTTAGCAAATCAAACGGAAAAATCTATTTAAATTTTTTTAGAAGATATGATATTGTATGTACTAGAGTATTGGTGTATTTTTATTTGAGGCACCAATTATCATACCATGAAATGTGATTTTTAGGTATAAGTTTTTATGATGTATTCTTGTACATAGATTAGAGTATTTATCATGTTTGTATTGTGTGACGATATAATAAATACTAATCGATGAATAATTTAAATAATGTTATATTTTCAAGATAAATTTGTGAACTATAACTTGCTAGAATAACTACTCAAGGGGAAGAAAACTATGTCATGCATTGAGGATAATATGCACAAGGTTAAAACTCCAAAGGCTCATTTTGAATTCTAATTTTTTTGGAAAATGTAGTCTTTTAAAAGAATTACTCCAAAAAGACTCCACTGCCTTGAGAATATATAACTTATCATCACATTGTCCTTTATTTTTAGTGCTAAGTTTATTTTTGTTCTTCAAGTATAATTTTGAACAAAGTAATCTTATATCTCTACTTAAAAAGTGTACACTTTTGATCATGTTCACCATTCAATGTTAAATGGACTTCGTTTAATAACATGCTCTCTTCTTGGAAAATGTCCATCATTCAAACTTTAAATTACTTCTTCCGTTTATAGTTCGGCTCAAACTATGTGAAAGGAACAAAAATGTCTTTCGTTTATAGTTTGGCTCAAAAATGTCCTTGTCGTCAATACTTTGGTCCAAAAATGCCTTTATTGTTATTTAATAGGTAAAAAATACTCATTTTGACCCATTAAATAACAATAAGGGTATTTTTGGACCAAAGTATTGACGGTAAGAGCTTTTTGGACTAAACTACAAACAGAAGACATTTTTGTTCATTTCGCATAGTTTAAGAGCATTTTTTATCCTTTTCCCTTATTTTTTTAGTTTTGACTTGACACAAAATATCAAAAAGTAAATAAAATTTTGAATCTTGTAATTTTAAATTAAAGATATGTAGAATGTATCAAAATATTTTTTAATCTTATAATCTTAAACATGTCATGTGAAAAATTAAAATTAAAAAAATAATACATCATGGAGTAACATTATTTCCCGTGTTAATTACTTGGTCTGCTCTTATAAACCGTCTACCTCTAATAAAAATAAGGAACCAATTTTGTTCACCACCACATTTGAAGGACAAGATTAAACTAACTTTTTAAATATAAAGGACCACCATTTGAAATTTTCTCTTTTGCACCAACTATTCCCAATAAAGAAAGAATAATTTAAGAAATATTTTAATCGAAGGATAGATTCGGAATCTTTTATCTCCCCTGTTCTTGAGATACCCTCTGTGACTGTGAGAATCTCCACTCTCCCAACACCTCAAATGGCTTCTTCAGATCACCATATGCATGACCATGACCATGATCACCACCATCATAATCATGACCATACCCATGAGTACAAACTTGCTCTGTCATTTTTTTTAAAAAAAATTGGGTTGATTCTTGATTAATTAGTTGACTTAATTTATGAATCAGGGACACAAAAGCAACATCATGGGTAGGAGCAGATGGGAAAGTATACCATAGTCATGATGGGTTGGCTCCTCACTCTCGCGAACCTATTTATTCACCTGGCTACTTTAGCAGAAGGGCACCTCCACTTATTGACAGGAATTTCAGTGAAAGAGCCTTTACTATTGGAATTGGCGGCCCTGTTGGTACTGGGTATATCTTCTTTTCCCTCAATTTTTCTTGAATTTATGTCTTGGGATGTGTGTTCAAGTAAAAGGGTTTTCAGTATTTGAGAAGAAAAATGCAATCTTTGAGAAATGAGAGCAGAAGGGGGAGGATGATATTTAGTAGCTTTTGGTATCTGTTATAAGTAGGATTTTCTTTCAGCTGCAGTACCCAAGTAAAAAACAAAAGGGGCCATTTTTATAGATAAAAATTGAGTCTTTAGAACTCTGCATATAGGAACACAGTTGTTCCATTAGACACATATCTTACTGTGTGACTGTGTGTATGAGTGTGCAAAAGCATTTTCCTTTCAGTTCAAGGTTCATAATGTACTGGAGTGAATTGATTTTTACTGTATAGTATTAGTTTTTGCCTTTCCAAGGGTCTTTCGGAAACAGTCTCTACCTCCACGAGGTAGTGGTAAGGTCTGAGTACACTCTAGACTTCGCTGGGTATGTTATTGTTGTTGTAGTATTAGTTTTTGCTTTTGCTTTTGCTTTTCCTCCTCACTTACTTTCTATCTTGTGTAATTAGCTTGTAAAATTTTGGTTGAACGTGTTGAGATTTTGAGATACTAACTGTTCTTTTATATGCAGGAAAACAGCTCTAATGCTGGCATTATGTAAAGTCTTGAGGGAAAAATACAGTCTTGCAGCAGTATGTACCACCAAATGATTTCTTTCTTTTGCCATTATTGCTTCATGAATAAGTTTAGTCTGCACAATTGTTTGGAACTTGCGGATTCCCTTTTGTGGTTTGAAGAACGAAGCTCAAGTTTATTGGTGGTTTTCATATCTTTCTCTGCCTCATCATTAGAAATTCTAGATGAAGATGGGGGTTTCGTGCAATTTTCCATTTGATTGAGTCATCCAAGTGGAATAACAACATTCTTTATTCACAATTGCCTTCGAAGATTATCTCACAGGTCATGTTCTTGTTTTTTAATCATTAAGAACTCCTTCCTACACATCACATATTGGCATCTGCCAACACTTCAAACCAAAGTTTTGGGAGTTTACTTGATGTTTGTTAGTTTGGAAGGAAGTAAGTTATGTGCAAGCATGTATTTGGTGTTTAGGAATTCCGATGCTCTTTCATCACTTTCCAAGTCTATGATCATGAAATCTTCACTTTTTTGTTCGAAGATGTAGAATGAATTGTTGTCCATGTTAAGATGCATTTCTTTGTAGGTAACAAATGATATATTCACGAAAGAAGATGGCGAGTTCTTAATAAAACATGGTGCATTGCCGGAGGAAAGGATTCGAGCTGTGGAGACAGGAGGATGCCCACATGCTGCTATTAGGGAAGATATAAGCATTAACCTTGGACCTCTTGAGGAGCTTTCTAATTTGTACAAAGCAGATATACTACTCTGTGAATCTGGTGGAGGTAATTGGTCATAGAAACTGTTTGCAGACGCAAACTAATAAGGATATTTAAGTTTATATTTTCAGTAAGATAATGACCGTCTTACATCACTGTATGATCAGATATTAACCCGTTTCAATTTTGGTCTCTTGTCATTTGATAAAAGTTCCTTCATTGCAGACAACCTAGCTGCCAACTTCAGTAGGGAACTTGCTGACTACATAATCTACATAATAGATGTATCAGCGGGTGACAAAATTCCTCGAAAAGGAGGTCCCGGAATTACGCAAGCAGATCTCCTTGTATGTTTCTTATTATGCACATTTTGACTTCTAAAATTTATCAAGTGTAAACTTCTGTCTGCACATGATTAAACTATTATATGATTGTTGGTACTTAAATTTAGGTGATAAATAAGACCGACTTGGCACCAGCTGTGGGAGCAGATTTGTCCATCATGGAGCGTGATGCACTTCGGATGCGGGATGGTGGCCCTTTTGTTTTTGCTCAGGTTCATTTCATTTTTGGTTTTTGTAATTTTATTAGTATGAATGACTCTCAATCAAATCTCCACTGTTCAAGCTTCACCTATTTGAAAGATCAGCTTATAACTCTCCAGTATTTGAAGAGTAAACAATGATGTGCATATACAAAATGTCATTTGTGTTTTTTGTGAATTCTTGAAATGTAAAAAGTTTGTCCGAAAATAACTCCCTTTCTTCTACCTTCTGTCTGTGTATAGCTTTTCCGGGAAACATTAACCTCTTTTCCATATTTAAATAGACTTTTAATCTCCAAAAAGTTAAAATCAACTCGTAGTAATATCATTTGCATTGTTTACATTTGATTTGACTTCAGTATATACTCTTTTCGTATTAAATAAACTTAAGCACATCAATACATTTTGAAACTGATCCTGAATTTACATGCTATTCAAAATAGCTTGGTCACTGTGGGATTGATGATTTGAGAGAATATAGTAATGGCGGCGTAAAAAGTCGTATTGGTTTTGCGTTTGCAATATGAATCTTTACCCTGGCTATGTAGAATTCCATGTTACATTTGCTTTCCTAAATTGTGACTACACAATGACACAAGACAACAGTGAAAGAAATTGTTTTTATGTCAGACATACATCTTTTGTTCTCTTTTAGTTTCTCGTGATTCTTTGGGGCATTTCCCTCGTCTTCTATTTGAAGTTGCTTGATGATGGTGGAGAAGCTTCTGAATCTTCGTTTATAAAGATGCGATCAAATATGCATGCTTTTAGTGACCAAATAATACAAATATTCTAGTTCAGATATACTTCTTTGATAACATTCCTTGATAGTATATAAACTTCTTGACTGAAAAGGAAAAGTTGAGAGGGGTACAGCAGAAGATTTGCCTACTATTAAGAACTAGTACTAGAGAAAAGAATGAGATTTTATTTGTGAGAACGAAATTTTCTTGTGCAAATGTGCGATTTAAAAGCAGGCACGTTACAGTATTGGAAGCTGGTTTGTTTGATGAAACTATACATTGCGTAGCTACACCACAGTAAAATGTCACAGGGTCATTTTCATCTATTGATTCCTAATGCAATATGACTCTGTTGATTCATCTGCAGGTGAAGCATGGGGTTGGTGTAGAGGACATAGTGAACCATATCTTACAAGCTTGGGAAGTTGCAACTGGCAATAAGAAGCGCTGAAATGTTTAGCAGAAACTTTACTTGAACATTATGGATCTTTTGGCTTCTCCAATGCTATATAACATTCAATTTCCCTGTTTCTGGACTAATATAATATGTCTACTGAATAATGCTTACAAGCACCAAGTATTTGTAAGTTTCTATATTTAATTTGGTTTGTTTGGTCATCATTAATCATATTTACTTCCTTTCGGAAACAACCCTCTACCTCCACAAGGTAGGATTAAGGTTTGCGTATACTCCATCTCCCCACACCCTGCTTCTGCTTGTGGTGTGTATGTATTCTTCTTGTCACTTCAAGGTGGGTATTTCGCCTTTGTCCAAACTCAATAATTTGTTGGTTGGTTGAGCTTTTAATGTAAGATTTAGACTATTTTCAATCGAAAACTATTCCAACAATGGTACTTCTAAAATACTTTTCAAATCTGTAACGTTTATTTACAAGAAAGGACGTATTCACTAGGAGTAGTAATTCATCTCAAAAAGCTAAAATAGATCATCCTAAAAACAAAAAAGCTACATACTTAAAATGAAAGATTTAAAGTCTCTATTGCTTGACTGATAATAGTATAAATAAATAAATAAACTCAACAATGAAATACAAGAAGCCCCTATAGCTCAGTGGTAGAGCGCCAGTCTTGTAAACTGGAGGTCTGTAGTTCGATCCTGCATGGGGGCAAATTTTATTTTTAAAACAAACACAATTTTTATTTTTATTTTTGTTTTTGTATTGGTTACACCACCTGCATTGGAGCCCAACTATTTCAGATTCGCACCGTATAGGTTTCCATTTTGGGGGAATCACTCCTTACTAAGGATTCTTTCATATTTAGGGCTCGAACCACATTTTTTTGTTTTTGTATTGTCTTACACCACCCAAATTGAAGCCCGATTAATTCAGATTCGCACCGTATAGGTTTTCATTTTGGGGGAATTACTCCTTACTAAGGATTCTTCCATATCCAGTGCTCGAACTTGAGACATCTGGTTAAGGGAGGAGCAACCTCATTTGTTGCACCACATCCTTTAAAAAAAAATTTATATTGTCAATAAAGCATGAATTAAAGTAACAAAATAAACCCTGATAATATATAACAAAATATTTTTTTGTTTGTTTAAATAGTAAAGAATTAGTTTTAAATATACATAATTAATAAATTTGTAATATATTTTGATAATTTTTGCATAACTAATATATGTTCAATAGGTAGCTAATATTAAGTTTAATGGCTTTTTTAGTTGCTTCGTACAAAATTTAGCACATCAAGTAAAATGTCGGATTATCATTTTATATGATTTTACATAAATAAAATACGTATGAGTGAATTATTTGTTATCTTTTAAAAATTCATATATGTTTTATACTGTGTAGACGATAGGATAATAACACAAAAAATAGGCAAAAAAAAAAAATATTGATAATTAGGTCAAATATATCTTTAATGTTACTAAAATAGATTAAATTTGCTTTTACATTTAAAAATTAAAAGTTTCACATAGTTCAAGGACAAATTTGACCCTTCTTCCTAATTGTAAATTTTGAATTTTCTTTGCATTATCCTTTCTCTCTCTCAGTCACTATCTATACCGCCAACCACTCCTTCTTTCTCCTTAGACACTTGTATGATTATATACTTGCATAATAATGATAATATCTTATATTGCATTTTCAAGTCAATTAGCACATTCCCTCTGCTAGTGAATATAGCGCTAAAGCAACAGAGTGAGAGAAAGAATAAGGAAAATCGAAGTAAAAATGGTGGTATTGGTGATGCTGATAATGGCGGGGAGAGATAAACAGAAATAGAACAGTTCTTCCAATTCAATTATTGCACAAGCAGAGAATTTTCAATCCGAATAAAAAAGCTAAGAAACTCAATGAACATCAAAAAGGAGGGGGGGAAATTATCAAAATTAAGAAGTTGAACTATGTTAAAGGTTCAAAATTTTCCAGACATGTGACATTATCGAAGGCTAAGTTTTTACTTTTACAATAACGATATTCAACTTATTTCAGTAATAATGACAGAACATTTAAGCCCAACTATTAACGAAAAATAAATTTAATATTTCATTTCATATACTCCCTCTGTCTTAATTTATGTGACTTACTTTCCTTTTTAGTCTGTCCCAAAAAGAATGACACATTTCTATATTAAGTAGGGGTGTGCACTATTCGGATTAAATAGAATAACCAAACCAAATCAAACCGAATTTTTATTTGGATTAGTTTTTTGGTTTTTCGGATTGGTTTTGGATTAATAAATTACTTTATTTGGTTTTTTGGTTTGGTTTCAGATTTTAAAAAATAAAAACCGAAAAATCGAAAAAAACCGAATTTTATATATATATAATGTTTAGGCTTAGAATTAAGTTGGAGTTAACCACTTTTGTCCATTTTTGGTTATTGCCTTTCATGATGATTACGTTTATATTTTATGTTTGAATTACATCTATAATAGGTATATTTATAAATATTGTGTTTTAAGTTTTACTTATGATTTATATTAGAAAGTATATTTAAGGGATTAAATATTATTACTTTAGTTAAATATGTTATTAATTATTGATATAACCGAATAACCAAACCGAAAAAAGCCGAACCGAATAGAGGAAAACCAAACTAAACCAAATTTATTTTGGATCGGATTGGGTTACATTTTTTCAAAACCAAAAACCGAAAATCCAAACCGAATAGTGTAAAACCAAATCGAAAAGCTGAATGCACACCCCTAATATTAAGTAACAATTTGACTATAAAATGTTTATTTTACCCTTAATGAAATGATTTACAGTCACACAAATTTCTATTATTCATTTTGGATCACAAGTTTTAAAAGTCTTTATTTCTTTCTTAAATTTCGTATCAAGTTAAAGTACCTCACATAAAATAGGACGGAGGGAGTAGCTCATAGCCAAATTTGACCACTTGCCCATGGAATTTTTTTTAAGAGAAGAATATTTGTAAGTTTCTCAGAAAGCCCCTATAAAATGTTGTATTTCAAATAAAGTCTCCAAAATTTCCCAAATCCTCAATCCTAACCCAAACGACAGTGAGAAGAAGCAAAGGAACAACTCGAACAATCAAAACCAATACAGGTGTGTGTGAATTTGTGCAGAGCAAGAAATCAATGGCGGAAGGAGGGGAGAAGAAGGAGAAGAAGAGGGTTGTCGTGGAGTCGTTAGGATGGCTAACGGAATCCACCATCATGCCCAAAAAGATCCGACCAATTGAAGGCGTCGGTGCTTCTTCCATCCTTGAGCTTAAAGCCCAATTATACAAATCTCAAGAAGAGGCCAAACGCGTCGCCAAAGAGACCGTCCACCCTTCTGCTGCTGACCCGAATTATTCCCATCTAGAGATCCATCGTGCCAAGAAGAAGATAACTGCCAAGAACGTTTTTTCGTCTAAGAATCATGGGGTTGATGCCAGAGAGGCCAAGTATAGTTTCTGCTTCCCTTGCCCTATTTTTGCTATTTGATTATAGTATTCGTTTTCAATTTTTCGTGTTCACGTTCTGGGGTTTCATAATTGAAGTTACAATCTATTTTGGTAAAGTAAGAATGTATTAATGGTTGTTTGTTAATGTCAAAGAGTGGAAACTAGAATTCTCTAGCAATCGGATTCTGTGATAAACTACGATTGGAATTTGGTCTTAGCAGCTTACATACTGCAATTGTATATGTGATTAAGATTCTGGCTTTGATTGTAGGATTGGAATTGGGAAAGGATGGCGGTTAGTAAGTCATATACTAGAATTTTATAGTTTAATGCAATTGTGGAAATTAGGGCCAATTTTGATTCTTTGTACTGATTGATTATATCATGAGTTGAAGTTGGATTTTATCTTATTTTGGGATAATTTTCTGGAGTCCTGCACATGTTTAAGCAGTGGGTGGAGGACTGCTCTGGTAGCATATTGGTGTCTTATGAGGCCTGTGTGCCAGAAAACCTCCAAGGATATTGTCTGAACCACTAGAGTAATTGGTGCTCCAGCCCTTTACTGTAGAATCAAATCATGTTTGTATGTGCCAGCAGTCTCCCCGTCGCATATTGCTTTGTCTTTCCATATCATGTTCCCTCTATACTTTGTTTTCTTTTTCACCTTTAGGCATGAATGGTGGAGAGTGTTTAATTAAATTAGAGAAGGCACAGCCTTGCAGGAAGAAGTTAGTTTTAATAGAGAAGCCGCAAGCCCGCAACCTTTAGGGATTTTAGGCATATGCGTGACTTTCTATGAGATGTTAATATTATGATTCCACGACAGTGTAATTCATGTCTGTTTTCTCCTTCAATTTAGGGACAAGCTTGAGATGAAAGCAATCAAGGACGGTTCTGTAAGCTATGCTGCCTTAGAACGAAAGGCTAAGTTATATGATAAGCTGGTGAGGGGTGAGCTTTCTGATGGGGAGGAGGAAGAGAAGTACTGTGTTGATTTCTTTCGGAAGGGCCAGGAGCAGGAAGACTCTGAGCAGCCTCAACGGCATGACATTTCTAACACAGAACCAAGAGATGAAGATGGAGATGATGATGCCTCCCTACTATCAGACACAAAAGCTGCAGGACTTGGCCAAGCTGGCACATTCGACCGAAGTGAACATAAGCGCTTTGTAATGTATGTATTGCAAATTATACACCTTTTTGAGCTTAGATATTTGTATGCTCAGTTGAGTAGAAAAAAAAATCTAGTTCCTGTGTTTTACACTACTTAAGATGTTTGCGAGACTTTGCAGTCACTCATAAGCCTGTCTGTTTCATTTTGTGCATAGCATTATTTGTTGCAAGCACTTTCTGCTTATATTATTTAATAGGTTTAGGAAAATAAAACATCTACTCAATTGTGATGGAAGAATTATGAACCAATCAATGATCAGAATGGTACTTGCTTATGTGCTCAAACGCAGAAAGGCTCCCATAAAAAACAGAGAAAAGAGAAACAGTTAACAATATTCATCAAAATAACATAAATTACAAGACTGGATTTTAAGGATGGGAGTTTGGGTGCCAAAACATCCTAGGTATCTTAGGTTTGTTCTTGATTGTCAGCTTTAAGGAAACCCCTCTCCTCCTTCCTCTTCTTGTCTTTGTTTATTTTTCCATTCCTTTTCTTGGGTAGTTTGCTTCAGAAGTAACTTTCTTCCCTAGTAAAGAATTTGATCCCTAAACATAAGTTACAAGTGCAGAAAATTATCGTTAATTGTTTGCGAAGAAGTTCATTTATTGCTTTATCAGTCTGTTTTCTCTTACTATATTTAATTTGTTCACAACTTTTATCTACTTACATTTGCATTGCATGTTGCTGTTCTCAGGGAAGTTCATAAAGAAGCAAGTCAAGCAAGGGAAAAAGCATCAGAACTCAAGCTACGTAGGCAAGAACAAGTTGCAGCACGTCGAGAAAAACTAAAGCAGGCTTATCTCCGCAAGCAGATTGAGAAATTGAAGGCTTCCAAGACAGAGCAAACATAGACCAGAGGAGGTAAACTTCTAACTTCCTATAACAATAACGTTCTTCTTCAGCTTAGGCATCTGAAAGATTGTGAAATTGTTACAGCGTTCCTTAGACTTCATTGTGATTGGTGACACCATGCTATTTGGAAGGATTTCGTCATCTTTTACATTCTGGAGTATTGTGTGTACACCAAATTTTCACCCGAATATAAGCTTCAGGTTTATTGTAGTCTCCAAACAATGCCGGTAGACTAGCATGGGTGTTTTGGGCCTTAATGGCCGTGTATTTGTTATTAGTCAAGAAAAACATTGAAGTGGTATGCAGTCATATTGGCAATTAACTGAGTTTTCGGTGTTGATTTTTTGTTTGTGTTAATGAACTTACAAGTTTTTGAACATATTTGACAATGTATTTTAATTTTTTTTCCCTATTGCATAGGGGAATGTAGTAGGAATTACCTTATGGAAAACTCTCGCTGATACTACTTGTACTAGACTATAAGCCTTGGTGTTCTGGCAATGCATTGAATTCTAGATTGTTGGAATATATGTCAAATATTTTTTAAGGCATGTTTGGAGTTGAGTTTTATAAAATGAGCAAATATTTGACTTATGATTACCTTTTTGTATTATTCATGTAATCTACTATTGAGAAATTAGGAGTAAGGTATTGCAGATTCTAGATTAAGCTGTAGAAAGCTGGTTGTTTGGTAAGTCATGTTCTACCAAGAATACTCTTTTTGAGAAGTAAAGTGGTTTTATAAATGGGAAAAGGGTAAAAAATACCCCTAAACTATTTGAAAAATACCAAGGACTTAACATGAACTCACCGTAATCACACTCTTGTTGCTAGGGATCCATGTTATGCTGTCTTCTGTGTTATTTAGCTGCTGATATGTGTGTGTTTAAAAGATAGAAGAATTCAGCAGCCCTATTCACCTCCCAGTTGTTAGAATTTCTTTTTAAGTTGATACTCCAAACCCCATTCACCTCCTGCAAAAGACTCTAACAGTGCTTGTAGCAACAATTACATTTGAACATCTTCAATTTGGCTGACAGGTGTTTTTGAGGCTGGAAGTTTGAATCTGCACTTCATTTGAACAAAGCCCTGAGGATAGCGAATCCAAGCATCAGCTTTGGCAACTTAATAGAGGGATGCATCTAGCACCTTGAATTTGTGGACTTTCTTAGAAGAAACCAAGTAGTTCAAGTTCCAGTGCAGCTTTATCAATGATTAGAAAGCTTAATCGTTATAGCGTATGCTCCTATGTAAACTCAAATTGTGACGGTTTCTCTTGTTTCCTTTCATGTAAAAGCGATTACTTGGTGGAAAAGAAAATAGTGAATGTCTCATCTTTTCAGTGATTAGAGAAATGGAAACTTTTCGTTAAAAGATAGCATGTATAGAGTGAATGTTCTTCCTGTATTGTGTAGCAACAAAAATTAAAAATACGACTCCACTGGGGATCGAACCCAGAATCTCTGGTTTCGTAGACCAGCGCCTTATCCATTGGGCCATGGAGTCTTAGATGTTACAATAATTTACCTTTCGGTAATTATTTTAGATCCCCTTGGGCTTATAATGCTATTTTCAAATTATAAGTAACATTAATAATTGGAAGAATTTTAAATTTTTAGTATAAATAGGAGTATCAATATATCTAAATCTAACTGAGAACTGATAATTTCAAATAAATTCTATTGCAACCGGAAACTTCCAGAAGATGAGTCGGTGTAAATATATAAGTTGGACCAAAGAAATTACAGCAGCTAGCATTCCGCAAAATCACTTTAACAATTCCAATTCATCTCCGGAATGCCTGAATCTCATTTACGCCGGCGGAGGTCACCGCCGGAGGAGCGGCTTAGAGAGATAGAAGTTCTCATATACTCAGCAGAAGGCCTGAAGAACGTGAAGCACTTGACCAGGATGAGAACCTACGCCGACGTCTACGTGGAGAAGGGCGTCCACGTGGCAAAAACCAAAGTAGCGGAGCACACCGGCGACGGAGACGACGGGACCAATCCAATCTGGAACCAGGTAGTGAAGGTGAAATTTCACGAAAAGCTGCCGGAAAATGACATCATGGCGGCGTTAAACGTGGATATTTACGCTCACGGTCACATTCGAGAGAAACTGGTGGGGAGCGCTCGAGTTTTGCTCTCCGATGTGTTGAAGGATACAAAATCGCCGGAGTCGGAGATGCTGGAGAATAATCCGATCCAGTTTATGACAGTGCTAGTTTGGAGACCTTCTGGTAGGCCACAAGGGGTGCTCAACCTGTGGGTCCCACCTACGGGGCGGTTCCTGGTTCCGTTGAATTCGTTGTCGTTTAGTTTGAGGGGAAGAGACGGCGAAGAGGATCAGGTGGTAACGCCGGCGGCGGAGAGTAGCAGTGAGGTGAAAGGCTCTTGCAGCTGTGCATGGATGCCATTTGGATGTAATAAACTTGTTTTTATTTGTTAGTTAAAAATTGTAATTTTGACAAAGCACATATGCCCAAAACTAAAATTCAAAATCTTATAAATTAGGAATAAAAAATAATTTTATATCGAGGTAATTTGTTTTTAGCCTAACTCACAATAATTTAATTTAACATCATCTTCAAGTTAGCTTAATATGTATGCCTTTTAAAATAAGTGATATTTTTAATTTAGCACACTCTTTAATAAGTTATTGACTTATAGAATAAAGAGTGCTCTTTTAATAACTTACTATAATCAAAAGAAAAATTATTGCGTGTTAGTTACAGAAACAAAATATTGAGGGAAATGTGGATGATTCAAAAGAAATTGGGAAAAAGGAAGTAATAATGAGAGGAATTTATTAGTGTTTGAATTGCAGATGTACATATAAATGAGATGTGTGACAGTAGATTGGATTGAGGAGGTGTACAATTTACTTGTTTTGGTAAAAGCAAGCATTTAAATATCAGATTTCTACTCTTCTACATCAAGGAAGTCTAAGGAAAATAATCGAAAGATAGTTTGATAGAATTATTATATATGTATGTATTATTATGATATTACTTAAAATTTATTTAATTTGTTTGGTAATGCTCTATTCAGTATTATAGAAGGTATAAGTAATATAATATTAACTAAGATACTAGCAATACATGAATAAGTATAGGTAAATACAGAACTATTCTTAATATATCAAACTAAATAATGAATATGAAATAATTTTAAAATAATTAATATAGTCTATGTAGGACAGTAATATTTACAGCTATTATATATAATCTCCTTTTACCAAAACCGAAGAGAAAAACATTCAAGAGAACAAATAAATATTATTTTTTACACTAGTTTCATTTTGAGATCCTATATATATATAGTGTGCAACAGTTTCATAGAAAATAGATGACGACACTTGGTCAGTTGTAATTATATAATTATAAAAGAAAATAATTATATTCCAATTTAGTTTCTAATTTTAGAAATTGGAATCTCCACATGCTCATTTTTTTGGTATAATATGCTTATTTCCTTATAATTTTTGTAACATGCTTATAATTTTCTATGCATATTGTAACCCCTGTTTTTTTTTTATTACTCTCTGTGATATACTACCTCCGTCTCATTTTATGTGACAATATTTGACCGGGCACGGAGTTTAAGAAATAAATGAAGACTTTGAAATGTTTACCAAATTGCCCTTTAAAAAGTAGACTCACTTTTCTCTCTCCTCATAAATGTATTGGAGTATTATTTTAAGATTAAGTGGGACCAACAAGGGTAAAAAAGGAATTGCACCTTTAAATACTTTCCATATAAGGAAATGTGACATTCTTTTTTGGACTGACCAAAAAAGAAATGTTGCCACATAAAATGAGACGGAGGGAGTATGTTTTAATGTTATTATATGACACTTTTCTTTCATTTTGTTTTCCATAGAAGAAAATATGTTTCATTTTTCAAGAACTATCTAATCTTAGCTGCCATATAATTCATTCTTTTTTAAGGAGAGAGAAAATAAAAAGATACTTTGCAGAATGCCTAATATGTCAAATTATTCTTTGACTTTTTAAATTCAGAATCTAATCAAACATATACATACAAAACTAATGTTGAATAGTTAATTTATCCACTAGGTTGCAATTGCATTCTTATTTCTTGATCCATGTCCTAGAAATATGATTGAACTTTATGACATTTTACAATTTAAATGGAAAAAAATAACCTTCTATGTATAAGAATAAAATTCTCTCAAGAGATATAACATAAAACCAAAAAAATGTATAAATAGGCCATAAACCAATTTTACCCTGTTTTTGTAGTTGCTATAGTAGGCTATAACCCAAATTCAATTAAAATATATCTATAAGGGGAAAGTCTACAATTTACTCATTTATTATACAAAATAAATATTTTAATTAACAATTCGTTATATTTTGAGACATTTCATATTCTTGTCATTTTTAAATCATCACGTATATTGACCAGAAATATTTCAAGAAAAATGTTCAAATTCAACCCTCTACTTTTGATCGTTGCTTAAAATTCCCCACGGTTAAACTTCAAGTAATTAGAGCTTATGTCAATTGTCAAGTAAGACTAATTATGAAAAATATGTTACTCCATCAGTCCATTTTTATTTGCCCATTATACTATTTTGAGATGTCCAGTTTATAAAATCAATTAATAATTTATTATTTTGTGTCTTTTTTATCCTTCTATTAAATATTAATCATTATTCAATGTGTAGATGAGTACTTATTATTTAACAGGGATTATTTAATGAAAATTGGAAAACGAAAAAAAAAAGGAAATTTGATCTTTAATTTTGTTCTTTCAACTACATATACTTGTACCTAATTAGAAACTAAAGTCATATATTATGATACAAAAATATATATTTATGTCTGGCAATTTTTAATTTTGTGACCAACACAAAATAAGGGTACAACTGTCAATATAAAACATATAATGCTGATTGGGCCCTCGTAGTTAACAAAGAAAAGAAAAACACATATAAGACCCATTTGGATCTGTTTCCGTCGTGCCTACCCCTCAAAAATACTTGTTTTTTTCCCGAGTTTTTCAGCCATGAGAATAAGGAAGCATGCCAAAATTTCCCCGCTCCACTATGCTTCTTCCGTATTTCTCCAACAGCACGGTGCCCTTTTACAGCCCCACGTTTGTCAGCTCAATCAGTCTCCATGGGATGTTATCACATTCCCCGCTGAAGATTTACAAAACGATAATATTATTGACCACCACACACTTCCTCCTCCTCCGGCACCGGCGCCGTCTTCTTCTTCTTACAAGGTCAGTTCAATAAATCTCATTTATTCTTCCTTTCCGTTTTCCAGATCTATAGAATAACGCTCATTTCGTTTCTTCAATGTCTCTTCGGTTTTTGTTTTTTTAGGGTTTTTTATCATCACTAGGGTTAATTAAAACAATCTCAATCTCAACATTTATGTTGTGTATTTAGCCTTGTTTATTCAATTTATTTCACTGTTTCGCCCTATTTCCCAATGCACGGCTTGTATTCTTTTGAGAAATAAAGTTTTTTTAAAAAAAATTATTTCTGATTTGCTTTGCTGCGCGCAGTTGGATGGATATGATAGTTGCGCTGTAAATGGGACCTTTTATGATTCTGAACTGAGGTAACTTTTACATCAATTTGTTTTTACTAGCTAGCTACCAGTATCTTCAGAAAACGATAATTAGAAGTTCGATTCAAAATTTTGGCGTAATAGTTGGGTATATATATATATAGATCGATTCAAAATTTCATTGAGTTAGCATTGTTTTTTTCTAGTAGCATCACGTCAATGAAGTTGGAGGTGAATGATAGTGAGAGGAAAGAGATGAATTATTCGGAGAATAATAATATAGTCTCTGATGTTCCTGCTGATTCCGGCAATTTCGACAAGGATGGAAATGCTAATATTACAACAATGTGCGTGAAGAATGACGGAAAGGGATGGCAATGCAGTAGAGAATCGAAAAGAGGGCATAATTTATGTGAGCACCATTTTGCTCAAGTACTGAAGAAGCAATACAGTAGTAGCAACAACGAATCAGCTCATTCTACTACTACTAGTACTGCTGCTGAGCCTGTGGCGGCAGCTGAGACGACTCAGAGTTCTCGCGGCCGCCCACATCGTCCTAAGAAATCGTCGAGTTCCGAATTTTACTATTATTCGGGTTTTGGTCCTTTATGGGGAAAAAAAAGAGGTTCGTCGTCGACTGGGAAGTCTACTCAGGGAGCACAATCTTCATCTTCTCAAATGGATAATGAAGGATTTGACTATATTGAAGACGATAATGATGATGATGAAGAAGTTGAAAACAGTAAGCTGAAGATCAAAAGAACCCGTAAGCCCATCAAAGCTAGGTCACTCAAATCTTTAATGTGAAATTCTCAACAACAATATCTAGCTATAACATGTTTTGTGATATTGTATTATCGTAGAATATTGTAACTTTTTTTTTGTAATAGGGACTTTTTAGGTTATGTTAGATTATTTTGGTTTCATGTTTGTAATGTCCTACTCTACTCTAGGTGAGTACATATACTAGCTTTAATTTGCTTCAGTGTACTGTAGCCTTGGCATGTGTGGCGATGTTTTTTTTTTTCATTTTATATAAATGTAAACTTTGTGTTACGCTGAACAAATCTAAATAGGGATAGAAGTGTAATTTCCATTGTCGTTTTTGAATTGTATTCCCAGTGTACGGCGTGCGGCGGTAATATGGTAAGTATATGAGTTCTTCTTCATCACGTGTATCAGGTAAAAGAATGCAGAAAATATATTTTCTTTGAATGTAGTACTCCAAAAAAGAGATTTATTAAATTCATTGTCTAAAATAATTCTTAGATATTTGTGTGGGTTATAAATCATATCATATGGATAAAAGGTAAATTTTAGAGTTTAATTATTTTAAAATGATATTCTTTTTTAAATAAGACTAAAAGGGAAATGTGTTATGTAAAATGAGACGGAGGATAAATTAATATTTGTTCCCACCTTATGTAAACTCTATAGTACTTCTTTTGTCTTAATTTATGTGTCACCCCTTTCTTTTTAATTCGTTCAAAAAAGAATGTCACATTACTATAATTAGAAATAATTTACTCGTTTCATTCAACAATAATTGTCAATTATACTACTATTTTGGAATGTCCAACAATAGTTGTTCACTTTATGAAATCAATAAATAATTTTATACTTAGTTCATAATTTACCATTATCATTAATTATAATCACTTCTATATTACATTTTAAAAACATTGTATTTATTATATTCAAAATGTGATATAGTAAAATTCTCTTCTGCTTATAGTTTCTTAAAATGTGTGCAAAGTTAATAGTGGAGAAATTTTGTTGGATAGAGGAAGTAAATTTAAAATTTCCCTTTCACCCTTAGTAAAATGATTCTCAACCACATAAATATCTAAGGATTGTTTTAGACCAGATGTTTAAAATTCTGTATCAAATTAAAGAATGTCACATAAAATGAGACGAAAGAAGTCCTATTTAGAGTCAACACTATTTTTTTCAAACAATTCTGATTATTTATTAGTTAAATGTGTTTTTTTTTCTTAATTACCATATAAGGTTTACTGGGAAATAGAATAAATGAATTCACATAAAAAATTACAGTAAATAACTTGACTTGTAACACGAGAACTGTAAATTCAATGGAGTTCACAAAAATATTTTGTAATTTTCTTTGGTTTAATTACATTGAAAGTATTGCTAATACTTATTTTAATGTGTAGTTGGATTGACCTTCTCACTTCGTTGACCAAATAAAAATAAGGATAAAAATGTAATTTCAATTCTTAGTAATCAATATTGTCTCAACGAATATGTTTGTTCTATATTCAATGAATAAAAATTTATGATTTTAACATTACGAAAGAAGGAAGGATGAATAGGATTAGCAAGAACAATCATTCTCATTATGAAAAATGACCAATCCACTGTATATGATTTCACCACACCCATTTAATTAAACTTGTTGCGCTAAATAAAAACATAACAAAATCATCCCGAATCAAAAATACTAAGTACCCAACTATACAAATTAAAACACTAATTGTAAGCCTTTTATTTTATGTTTTGAATGCAACTAATTTTTTTTACTTCCAACTTCTTTTGATCCATATATATACTTTTTAAAAACATTATTATATTTCCTACATTTAAAGAGACATTACAAAATAGATAAACCTGAGAATAATTGGTAACTAATATAAATTAGCCACATTATGGGTAGCTTGTATATTGTATATAAGGATCGAATTGTCCATTTTCGTTAAAGTATCTTAATTAGAAATTGGAGCAAAAACGAAGAGAACAGAATATTAGCAGTAAATTTCTTAGTATTATAGTTAAAACGTAAAATTCTATATACAAGTATAAGTTGTGTATTTATTGATTTGATGAAAATATTGAGGGTGTTTTAAAATGTAATATTTGAAAATAAAAGATGTATGAGTTTGTTTCAAATTAAATATCTTAAACAACACAATTTTTTTTGGGTCAAATAATATAAAAATTCATTGATGATACATTGTATATGACGTTATTGTTCATATTATATATTCGGTCTCAAAGTTTTAACAAACACAAAAGTAGAGCCGTCAATATGAGCTAGGTTCGTAGGGCCGGCCTGGCCTAACCCGTGATTTGATAGGGCTGAGATACGATTTTTTGAGTCCATTTAAGAAAAGGGCTTTTAGCCCGGCTTGAATAAGCATGTCAATTTGTGTGGCTTGAGAAATATGGATAGAGCCGGCTTGTGGGCTAAATAAAAATTAATTAAAAAATAAAAATAAAATAGAGTATTAAAAGTAACAAGAGTCTAAACTCAAAATCTGTTAAAAGTTTGAAATATTACAATTTAAATATAAAATTATGTTTATAAAATATGTACTACATAAAATAAAATTTTCCTAAAATTTCTAGGGAATCACTGCATAGGCTGTAACCTATGGAATGTTGTCATAGTTTTTGTGTTTTATTATGATCATTGGAAAACAATTAGGTTAATATTTCTATTTAACTATTTATGCTTTTACTTGAAATCAAACTTAATAAGTATTATAAAGACAATTTTATTTGTGAATTTGATTAACAAGTAGTAACACTAACACCATGTAATATTGTCTTGTTGATATTTATGATACTCCCTCCGTCCCATTTTATGTGGCACCATTTCCTTTTTGGTCAGTCCCAAAAAGAATGTCACATTTCCTTATATGGTAAGTTTATAAAGGTACAATTCCTCTTTTATCCTTGTTGGTCCCACTTAATCTTAAAATAATACTCCAATACATTTATGAGGAGAGAGAAAAAAGAGTCTACTTTTTAAAGGGCAATTTGGTAAACATTTCAAAGTCT
>JAJOOR010017503.1:0-18785 GCA_036250505.1 Solanum acaule
TGTACAGCGAGAAATCCAAAAAAATATATTGAAATAAATTAGTAAAATTATGAGTTTGTTTTCCCCTACCCTTTATTTAGACTTTATTGAATCATATGCTTTATATGTTTTGAAGCTATAAAGAAAACTCCATATTGAGTGGAAAAGGGTCAAAAAAGCTTGCTGTCTCCTGAGCTTGGTTGATGGCCCCATAAAAATGTTAAGAGACAAAAATTGATAGATGACATTAGATACAAGCTTAGATCTTAAATGAAATGACAACTATGGTTGTTTAAATGCAAGGGACGATTTACATACAGCAAGGTGACGGTGACAACCTGGACAGTTGTCCTTTTGGCAACTAGACTTTAGATGTATAAAAACTGTGAGTACCTAATGTAGGATTAGATATTTAGTTTAAGTTGTCTATGTCTTAGGCCAATTGGTCAAGATGAAGTGTATAATGGAAGACTAAGTTGGGTTTCTCATGGAAAGATATCAAGCAAGTAGGCTGTTGCTGTCTATGCTAACTGCTCTGGAGCATTTGTCAACTGAACAAGCCTACTACTGTTAACTATCATTCAAAGAATATTTGCGTGTGATAAGTTGCCGTAGTTTTATCTATAAGCTCATGGTCAGGACATCCATCCCTAATGCTGAACAACATTTACAAGGCATCCAGATCAAAGATCAAAGATCAAATAATTAGTGTTTATGGTTGAATTCTGCACAGCTGTTTGCAACACACACACACACACAGAAATCAGAAAATGTTAAATGTGTATCAGAAAGGAACCATACCTTTGATGAAGGATAGTGGTGAACTCGCTGCAGCCAAAGTGCCACGGAAATTAGGAGTAGTTCTTGTCTTATCCTGATTCCCTAGATTGACCTTAAGCCTAAAAACATGAACTGTGCCTTTGTCACTAGAGACTGCTAGCCACTGAGCAGTTGGATCGAATGAAACACTGTGAATTTCTGCTCTATTGGCACCTCTCCTTACCTGAAATCATACGTGATGTGTGATTTACCAAAACTAGATATCTCAAAAACACTGTTTAATTGGTGCAAGGGAAAGTTAAAAGACTTAATCTAGCTTGTCATTTATGCTTCTTTTTTTTTTTTTTGAGACAAAGCTTGTCATTTGTGTATGGATAAAGTAAATCTCTTAGCAAGCAAAGTAGAAAAATAAAACCATAAAAACATTACAATCTATATCCGATATGTCAACGGATATCAGTAGTAAAAATGACACTTGTAATTATGGGAGAATATGAAGAATAGAAAGAAGATACAAGGAATTGGCAAAAGTTAACAACATTATGTTCATTAACTCTACATCCACTTCAAGATAAAATAGGTGATGAAGAAACATCTAGATTCCCTCCATTCTAGAACTGTTCATGCAATATCCAGATTTGACCCAAATGGAGATTGACAAGGAATGTTGCAAGCCAAAGGTACATATGGATGGAGATTTACATAGAAGAAGAAACTTCTAGATCCAGTTTTAATAAATTACAATCTGTTGATAACCAAAGGTTAATATTCAAGGCAGAGGCAAGCAAGGAATGCACGCTGAATATACAGTTACCATTATCAAAAAAAAATTAAAAAAAGGAGTGCACTCTGAGTACCAAATGCATCCTAAGACTTTCTGAGTCATGAATCACGGGAAACACAGAATAAAGAATCAGTAGGTAATTTTGAGACATTAGAAAATGCTATATAGGTTCAATTTACTTGAGAGTACAAGCAGAAGTCAAGGAATTTCAAAACAACAAAGCCATTAACTTATCCGTGTTTAGCATAAGTAAATGACATCAAAACATCATGTTTTGATCAAGGAGAGTTACAAAATGAAGATAAAGGCAGATATGCTGGATTGATGAAGTACTTTGACAAGGTCAGTTTTGCAATCCAGTAGCTACAAACTATTCATACTTGGTGAAAGAGAAAAATACGAAAAATGCTACTACTGCTTATGAAAGCTTTGGTATAAAAGAATTTGAAATATCTTGGACTGAACTAAGCAACATTCAAAATCTTACCTCCTGTAACAATGTACCATCCTGCGTGCTGAAAATCCGGATAAGAGTACCCTTGATACTTGCTGTTGCCAGCACATTCCCCTCATGACTAAGAGCAAAAGATGCAATCCTAGAATCATGTGCAAAGATAAACTTAGTCCTTTTTGATGTGAAATGATCAACCCAAACTTGACCATTTTGCAACCCAGGGCACACCAGCACAGGTGATACAGCCGTTTGTGAAATTTCACAGAGTCCTTTTGGGTTTGAAATTGTCTCAATCTGGTGGACGAGCTTCAGATCAGCAAAATTATATATAAATATCTTCTGCTCAAGTACAACTACAATGCAGTCCCGTCGAAGCCGCACACAGCGCACAGCCGACCTGAAACGGAGCTCTCCGATGCAACGGTTCTGATGGTCATCCCAAATTATGACCTTGTTTCGATGATACTGTGGATTATCTCCATTTCCCACAAAGACTAGTATATTGCTTCTGAAGAGCATCTCAACAATTCCAATACCACCTCCATTATCAAAGTATCGTCGAAACATCTCACAGTAAGGGTCACAACTATAGACACTAATGCCGCAATCAGTGCCAATGGCGAAACAACTACCATTTTGATTGAAGGAAACGTGGTATAAAGTTGAAATTGATTTATCGATGAAGCCATGGGTAGGGCATGGATTAAGGTGACTCTGCTTAGGATCATTATCTATCTGTACAACAGCAGCTTCTTGTGTCTGAAGCTGTTGTTTGTGTTGTTCATCTAGTTGCTCTAAGCAAGGTTGAAGCATTGGTGACGAACTAGTATTTGGGTGCTGAACTGGTGGGGGGAGAGAGGAAACAGTGGCCATGGACAGGGATTACGAAGAAATCTTAGAGAGGTATAAAGCTAAATGGATAATGTTTTCTATCTCAACTCACACCACATAGACGGTCATCAATCTGCATCAGAAAGACAAAATTTAAAACTAGATGCAATATTATCAAACTGATGAGGTCTGACACTAAACTTGATCTTAGCCAAAAGGCCATACAAGCATTGATTAATAAAAATCTTCAAATATCAAAAAATAAAAAGATCTCCAAAGGAAAATGCTACAACAAAATCAAAATTAGTTTTTTCGTTAAGATATGCTAAACAGCCTCAATCGGTTCTCCCTACTGATCGCCACACACTGTTCTTCCTAGTTACTTCTACTTTATTTTGACAGTACAGGGACTTCAAGATGATGAATAAAGAAACATCCTGGTTAATTGGGGACTGAACACTAAACTCATTAAGCTTTTTAAGCAATAACTTTTTGATTATGAAACAATAAAATCATACTGGGTTATCGAAAAAAAGGAACTTCAAAACAAAATCATGAATATCCAGTGTCCTGCTCACAATAATGACAAACAAAAATTAAAATAAATTTCCAGAATTACGTAACCCCCAACTTAACAAAGCCATTGATCTCAACCCAAAAAAATACTAAGCTCTATAAGCTTCTTCAGCAATAACTTTTTCATCATACTACAATAAAACCGTATTGGGTTGCCGAAAAATATGAACTTCAAAAAGATATCATAAATACTCAGTATCCTTCTCGCTATTGATTAACATAATTTTCACACAAAATTTTTTTTGCTAGAATTACCTGATACCCAATTTAATAAATTTAAAAAAAAATACTAAGCTGATTAAGCTTCTTCAGCAATAACTTTTTTGATTATACAACAATTAAACCGTACTGGATTGTCAAAAAAAATTCATGAATACTCATATCGATGAACATAATAAGAAAAAATAGCTAGATTTACGTGAAACCCAATTTATTAAAACCATCAATTTCTACTCGAAATTTTTTTAAAAAAATTATTCAGGAACATCAATGATATAGTAATCAGAGAGTAATACTTACATTGAAGATTAAAAAAATAATAATCAGAGAGAGATATTAATGGAGGAGTGAAGAATACAGAGAGATTTGGGGTTTTGCTTTGCAGTGAAGAGAATTTTTCAGTTGTATTTTTGGAGTGGAAAACGGTTTGTTTTATTTATTTATGTTAGAAGAAGGAAGAATATTTGGATTAGGAGTCTTGATGGACAAGCATTATTTTTATATTTGTATATTTTAACTCGCGGCTGAACATGTAATATGAAATTATAATAAGCATATTATATAAATATTATTTTTAATTTGATTTCAACAGACAATTATGATCTTTTAAATTGATTCGTTCTATATGTCATTTTTGTGTCCTACGTGAAGTCCTACATGTATTATGTGACGTAGGGTATGTATATCTACTTTTCAATTTTATATAAATTTAAATATCTATTTATGCACACTCAAAATTAGGGGACAAATATCAAGTTGAAACCAAGTTAAAAGGCATAGTATTATGTTAATTATGATATGATGTTAATTTAGTTTTTAATATGCAATTTGGTAGCATGACTTGATGTGAAGAAATTGTTATATTATGTGAAAGGGCATAGTAGATAACTGTACCCTTTAATTTGAACTTTTTTTATATTTATGTCCTCTAACTTTGTGTGCGGCACTAGAAGACACTTAAATTTGTATAATATTGAATAAGTGGACACGTGAATCATGTGTCATCATACAGCAAAACCTCACTAAATTAATGCTCGGTTAATTAATAACCTCTCTAAAATAATATTTTTCTCCGGTCCCGATTTGGGATAATGGAAAAAATCACCTATTTCGTTAAAATAATATATTTTCAGAAGACCCCTATATAAATATATGGTCCCATTAATATTATAAAATTAATAAATCTTTAAAAGTACAAATTTATTTAACACAATTTAGTGAAATATGATTCTATTGTGTTATGTTTTTTGTCAAAATTTAAATCTAGTTAAAGTTCATCTCTAACTTTTCTTATTGCATCCAAAAGTTTTGGTGTTGTCTTTTTGAAATGCACCATAAAATTGTGAAGAGTTCTAAATGCGATAAGTGATTCCTTACACGTAACTGATTCCAAAGGTGTCTCATCTTCAACTTTATCATCAACATTATTTTTTCAATGGTATTCACAACATCTTCTAAGCTATGGACCTTTGAACATGTATCATTCTCACTCATCCAACAGGTTGCTAACGTTCATTTTATTGCGGTAACCGAGATTATTAATCATGACCTCAAGTTTATGAATGACGTTTTCATAAGTGAGTTCATTTAAATTCTCTGAGATTTCATCCCTGAACAAAAATAACTTTTAAAGTAATAAATATTAATTTATCGATTAATTAATACCTCTACAAAATAATAATATTTCATGGTCCTACCTATATTAATTTAGTGAAGTTTTACTATACATTTAGGACAAAAATTGTGACGTAGGATGTGTATCTATTTGTTCAACTTTATACAGTGTCTATTTGTGCACACCCAATGGCGAAGCAAGAAATTTTATTAAGGGTGTCCAAGAATAATGGTGTGTGGCTATCAAAATAAAATAAAAAAATATTGTGATATTTGGGATTCAAACTCGGTACTTCTTCATTCAAATGGACACCTATTACCACTACGCCAAAGGAAATCTTTTGTCAAAAGTGTCCAACTTTAAATATATATCCTTTAAATGTAGAATTTGACATATATATACAACGTAATTTTCCGACGAAGGGTGTCCAATTGGACACCCTGAGGTGGCAGTGGCTACGTCATTGTGCACACCTAAAGTTGAAGTGCTTAAATGTGAACTAAGGTCAAATTAAATGGCATATTTATATATTATGCCTATATGAAAGTAAGCATAATACATCAACGTGCTCTTTAACTTGACTTTAGTTGACATTTATGTCCTCCAACTTTGAATGTACACAAATAGACACTTAAACTTGTATAAAATTAAACAAGCATTTTACGTAATGTTCTATATGATAATTTTGTATCCTACCTGCCATGTGTAGAACCAATCCTCAAAATAACCAAAATTATTCAATGCACTTAGTAAATCGCATCCAGCAAATGCGTTTTATGAGTACTTCTCGGGGTGAAATTTCAAAACTGAATGGGATTTATTTCTGACAAATATATATTGTCTCATCAGTTTGGATGATATTTTTTCTTTATCCCAACTTTTCTCCCCCTTGATTTATTAGTTTTAAATTTAACTCTTTTTAAAGAAAAAATATATATGAACGGTAAATAGTACTACTTTATATATTAGGAAACATTATGTGTTCATGGATTATTGTTTGCTCATTTGCTTAGATGATATAAAAATAGAAAAAAATTGATAATTTTCATAATTTGTGGATTTTTCATATTTATGAGAAAAATACAATTTAAAAATTTAAATTGCATGTCCAAACAAGACTTCATATCCAAATCAATTTGATTTCAAATCATAATTTCAAATTATAATTTCATATCGCATTATTCAAACAATATTCATACACATTATATGAAATCGTGAGATGAAATTAACGTTTGGACATGTGACTTGACGTTGATTTCATCTCATGATTTCATATTCAGAGATGAAATCTCATATTCTCCAAAAATTATGATTTAAGAATTCCATATCATGATTTGGGATTTTCAAATACAAAAATTGACCGACAAGTTTGTATTTAATTTGTTTAAACAACCCACATATATATCTATTAACCATCTATTTCATATGTAAATAAAATTTATAATCATATCATTACTTTTTAAAATTTAATATTCTCACCAACATAAAATTTATTATTACTTTAAATCAATTTCTACTTTATCATTTATATTCATTAAATTCATTATTTTTTGTCATCAAATTTACTATTACTACTTTAATGTTTGGTAAAAAAATATATTTTTCATCTATATTAAGTGAACAAGACTGACTACAATGGATTTGTAATAATTAATTATGCGATTTTATGATTTTTTGTTTATTTGGTAAGATTGAACAAATAATTGGGACTATTTTAATAGTTTTACAACTTATGAGATTGTTATGTTTATGAGAAAATATGCAACACAAAAACTCCAAATCGATGTCTAAACAAAACTTCAACTTCATCTCATGATTTCATATCGCATGATCAAACGTGTGCATAGTCAAAGTTGAAGGATATGGATACAATTAAGACCAAGTTAAAGAGCATATTTATATATTATGTCATTACAAAATAAAAATGTAAGATTATTGTCTCCTTTATTTGGTTATATGAGTACTATTGGTCTCAAAATTATTTTATTTCATGACGTATTAGGATGATGAGATTAGTTATCTTTAAAAAGTGAAAGTGAGATAGTTAATTCATAAGATATGTCAACTCGCGAGATATCTTTATTTATCTATCCCATCAACTAAACCATCCAAAAGTTTAAGGTATACATATTACGATTATCAAATTATGCTTATCTATATATATAAAAATATTTTATTTGTAAAACTACAAATATGATATTATAAGATACTTACCTCGATGTACTTCATAAAGTAACAACAATTCTAACATAATAAATGTAATTTTACTAGTGGGATCATTTTATTCATATTATTACAAAATAGAAAGAAATTGTAGGAAAATTATTTTAGGCAGACCAAAGTTCTAAAAAATAATTGAAAAATTTTAATAGCTCAGTTATTTAATTATATGAATTTTCATCGTTAATAAAGATTTGTTTTATCCATATTTTAATTTCTTCCTCCGTATTTCTTTTTCATAACCTCATTTTTTCAAAAAAAGAAAAAGAAGAAGCTTAGAAAGACAAGCTACTCGGAATATATATCTCTTTCGTTTTAACTTGTTTGACTTATTTGATTTTTCATGAAGATTAAGAAAGTTAAAAGAAATAATTAAATCTCGTGGACTAAAATTAAAAATGTGTCAAAATGTCATTTAATCTCGTAGTTATAAGGATAAGGGTCTGAAAAATATCCCAACTTTGGTCGGATTTGTTGTTGCGATACTAAACTTTCATAAGGACCTATTACCTCCCTAGACTATTTAATACCGTATTTTTTACTCCCTAAACTATTTAATAGTGTATTTTAAAGGTATATATGTGCCCATGTGGACACATTACTATTTATAATTTTGTATTATTATTATGTCCAAGTGGACAAATATATATGTTTAAAATACAGAATTAAATAGTCTAGGGAGGTAATAGGTCCTCATGAAAGTTTAGTATCGCAACAGCAAATCCGACCAAAGTTGAGGTATTTTCAGACCTTTATCCCTAGTTATAAATATGTCATGTGAAATTTTGAAATCAAAGAGTTGCTAAAAGAAAAAAAAAAAGCATTGTTTTTAAAACAAACTAAAAATAAAGGCATTACATAAATATACTCCCTCCGTTTCAAATTAATTGAATTGTTGAAGTGTTTCACATCCTTTAAAAAAAGTAGATTAAGACATAAATTATACATAACTTTCCATTTTTACCCTTATTAATTATTGTCAAATTTATGATTAAAATAACTAAACATTACTTAATAACTAATGAAGGATAAAATTGGAAGAACATTCTTAAAGTAGTCTTGAAAATTGAACAATTAAGTTAATTTGAAAAATGAAAAATGTCTCAACAATTCAATTAATTTGAAATGGAGGGAATACCATTTAACTTGACCTCATTTCACATTTATGTTCCTCAACTTCGGTCATGCACATAAAGACACTTAAATTTGTATAAAGTTGAATAAATAGACACACATTCTGCGTGACATCTTACATGACAATTTGTGTCCTACGTGTATTATATCACATATGACTCATATGTCTAATAGTTCAACTTTATACAATTATAATTGTTTATTTGTGCGCACCCAAAGTTCAAGGACATAAATGTAAAATAAGACCAAATTAAAGGATACATTTCTGTATTATGGCAAAAATAAAAGTAAGTCAAACAAATTAAAACCGAAATATATTACTTTTGTTTTTAATTGTCAAAAACTATACCCAAAATATCCTTAGATTCCTAGTTCCACCCCCATCATGATCTAGTCAACTTTCTGGAGAAAGTTCATCCATGTTAAAATGGATAAGAATCTTAAAACAAATTTGGTAGAAAAATAAAAGGAAAAAGAATCCTAAACAAATACACACACTTTTATCATCCTCATTTTTACGTTTACTCAGCTCCAGCCAGCGTTGACAACTCTGATTTTCCTTTAAATACACACAAAAAAAGATCAACAGATCTGCAGAATTATCATTTTTCTTCTCTATTGAACTAATCTTCCAAAAGGGTAGGTTCTTTTTCCACTTTTCAATTCATTAAAATGTGTGTAATTTTACCCCTTTTCATATCAAGAATCTAAACCGTCTTTTTCTAGGTTCTTTTTGATTATTCTACTTTTGGGTATAATTTTGATGACCCCATCTGGTCAAAGTTTGGTTCTTTTTTGTATTAGAGACTGTATAATCTGTTTGTTATTATAGTTGAATTGATAACTTTTTTGATTTGGTTGCAAATTGGGATTTTTCTGCTAAATTTTGATGAAAATGGTACTTTTCTGCTAAAATTTGATGAAAAATGGTATTTTCAATTCATATAGCCTCCCTGAACTTGTTTGGAACTAAGACATAGTTGCTGAAAGGGTATTTTCTTTTTCCCCTTTTGCAATTTATCAACATTGACTTAAGACATTCACTGTTTGAATGTGTATAATTTACCCCCTTTTTCATTGCAAGAATCTAAACAGTCTATTTCTAGGTGTTAAGCTTTTTGATTATTCTACTTTTGGGTACAATTCAGATAACCCCATCTGGTCAAAGTTTGGTTCTTTTTAGTACTAGACACTTTATAATCTGTTTCTTGTTGTAGTTGAACTGATAACTTGTTTGATTTGGTTGCAAATTGGGATTTTTCTGCTAAATTTTTATGAAAAATGGTACTTTTTATTCATATGGTCGACCCCGAACTTGTAAGGGACTTAGACGTAGTAGTTGTTGTTGTAGGTAGTTGCTGAAAGGGTATGTTTGTCTTTCCACCTTTGCAATTCATCAACAGTGACTTAAGATGTATAATTTTACCCCCTTTTACTTTCAAGAATCTAAACAGTCATTTTGCGGGTGTTTATCTTTTAGATTATTCTACTTTTGGGTACAATTCAGTTAGCCCCATCTTTTCAAAGTTTGGTTCTTTTTAGTATTAGACACTTCATAATCTGTTTTTTTGTTTTCTTTGTTTGTTTGTTACAGTTGAAGTGATAGCTTTTTTGATTTGGTTGTATATTGGGGTTTATTTGTTTTAAAATTTCTGTTAAATTTTGATGAAAAAAATGTGTATTTTGGATTTACTATGATGATGATATAATACGAGCTTAAATGAAGAAAATAAGATCCATATAGTCGACCCAAGTTAGGATTGAGACATAGCTGTTGTTGTTGTAGTTAGTTGCTGAACACTTTGCAATTCATCAACTTTGACTTAAGATATTCATTGTTTGATATGTAGAATTTCACCCTCCTTCTTTCAAGAATCTAAACAGACTTTTTCCGGGTGTTTATCCTTTAGAGAGGAGCTTATGGAGGATACAGATTCGGGTAGAAGACCACTAAGTAGTTGAGTGTTGTCTCGCTTATCCTTCCATACTAGTAGTCATTGTAGTATTCTTGTAGTTTCTTGTTTCTTCAACTTCTGTTACTATTTGTTGTTCCTTGTACTTCAATTATCGTATTATTTTGTTGTAGTTATTATTCCTCTTTCAGATTGTTTTGTCTTGCCTTGCTTAGTATTTTGCCTTGGTTTCTTCACTCCTGTTATTCTCTTGAGCCTCCCTGAGCCAAGGGTCTATCAGAAACAACCTCTCTACCTTCCAAGGTAGGGGAAGGTCTATGTACACACTACCCTCTCTAGACCCCACTTGTGAGATTACACTGGGTATGTTGTTGTTGTTGTTGTAATCTTGGGTACAATTCAGGTAACCCCATCTTTTCAAAGTTGGTTCTTTTTAGTATTAGACACTTTAGAATCTGTTTCTTGTTACAGTTGAAGTGATAACTTGTTTGATTTGGTTGTATTTGGGATTTTTTCTGTTCAATTTTGATGAAAAAAATGGGTATTTTGGATTTTGAAATTATGTAGGTAGTCGCTGAAAGCTTGGAGGACCAATGGCGATTGGTATGAAACAGATGTCTATGATAATAGCCACCCTTGGTGTTTTATCCTTTATATTTGGAGTTATCGCTGAAAACAAGAAGGTTAGTTGAATAAATCAAATGTGGGGAATTCTTGTAAATCCTCTACTTAATCTGTTGCCTCTATGTCTTATCCTTTGATTGTCTAAATTTCGTACGATATGCTTGCCTAATTCTTTGTGTGTGTGTGTTTTCCTTCTTCTTTTTCTAAATGGACTTCATGGCATTGGGTGCACATCTTAATCTATATATGAACATATTTTCGGAAAATTTCTCTAAACCTTTTATATTCATGTATATAGTTCGAGCCTCTGCCTAGTTGTGAGATAGTGTTGAATAATGCTACCAAAAATCACTATTATTAAGAACATGACTGATTTTTCTGGTAAACTATAAGTGAAGAAGCAATTGAAGTGATTGGATCGCTTGCATTGCAACCTGATCTGCCCTATTGTGCTGTCCTCATGTTGGATGAAGCATTGGTCATGATTCTTCTGAGTTATCCTAAGTAGTTATTTAATAGAGGAGTGGTAGTTGGTTTTAAGTACAACATCAGACTTTTTCTTTGACGTAGATCAGCATAGCGAAACAAAACTTGTTGGTGATTAACATTTTTGTTTTTATGGTTGTCGGTTTCAAAGACTTGACCTTACTCTAACCATGTGATGCCAAATGTATTTAAAATCAGATATAACATTATAACATGGAAGAATTTATGCTGATTCTTCATGTCTTAAATTACTCTTATTCACATGATAGATGATTGCTACTTTAGTGGTTGCGGCTAGTGTACCTGTTGGGATGTGGGATAGCTAGGTGTGAAACATATGGTTTTCTTAGACGTCTTGTGTCCGAGTATTCCTGTAGTGCTTTTTAATCTTATCAAGAACAACACAGAACAATTTCTTGATTTTCTCCTTCCATATTTGTGGTTTCAGCATGATTTCTCCACTACTGCACTTCCTTTTCATACTTGTTTTTGATATGTGTTATTTGACTTGAGGGTCTATCAGAAACAACCTCTCTACCTTCACAAGGTATGGGTAAGGCTGCATACACACCACCCTCCGCGTACCCCGCTTGTGGGATTACACTGGGTATGTTGTTGTATTATATTTGTGGTGTGTCAGTTCCCAAGTAATATAACACTTTTAATGTGTTTGTATATTGTGAAAATTAAAAAATTTAGTGTGTCGAACAAGAAGATGTTATTCCTTCTAAATTTCCTGTCAGAAAAGTGAAGATCTTTGAGCATCATTGATGAGTAGATGTGCAAACTATCTGTCAAATATGTTGTAGGTTTTGTTACTTTCTCCTCCCTTAATTAGGACTTTTTGGATATTTTTATTGCAGCCTGCAGCTGGGACTGCAATATCAGGAAAAGGCGTTGTTATTTGTAAATACAAGTCTGATCCTACTGTTGCCTTGGGCTATTTGTCTTTTGTTTTTCTTGCTGCATCTTCTGTGGCCGGTTTCCTATCTTTGTTTTATCCGTATCAAGGGAAGTCAGTTCCACAAGCTGCTTTGCTGAGAAACACTAGTTTCGTCGTGTTCCTAAATATTGCATTGTAAGTACTCTTCAACTCGTTTTTTCTTTTTTTTCATTGTGTTTTATGATCAATGTCTTCATTTACCTTCTTCTTAATCCTAGTTCACTATCCCTATGTGTCTTACTGTTGGCTGTTTTTGTCCTGAAGTCGGTAAACACATCATTGTAGGTCACATACTTCTTGTTCCTTTGACTGTCATCGTCTACATATAATAGCACTAATATCATTTAGGAATTGCAGCTCTCAGATATATAGATATATCTGATGAAGTGATGAATTTTTGAAAAATTCGGATACCAACTACTTAAGACACGTAAAAGGGTGCAAATGATCCAGGATATCTTCAACTTAATCAAAATGCAGAATGCGCTCTTTAATATGCTTTGAGCAGGATGATTCGAACTGCATACAAGATATTTAACCCCCTGCTGAAAATAAGGTTCATTGTGAGATGCTTAACCCTTGATGACTCGATGGTGATAGTTCATGTAGGAAAAGGGAACAACTGATAATTGAGGTGTGTTTTTATACATAGATGATGATATTGATAGTTCAGCCAGGAAAAAGGAGAACAACTGATAGTTGGAGTGTGAAACTCGTTAAAAAAAAGGGTAGTTCAGGTGTCATTCAGGTAGGAAAAGGGAACAACTGATAGTTGAGGAGGACTTGAGGTGTGTTTTTAATACATAGATGGTGATAGTGCAGGAAGAAAAAAGGAACAATTGTTAATTGGGGTGTGAAATTCGCAACAAAACGGTAGGTTAGGTGCGTTTTTTACCATTAACTCTTGAACTTATATGTGGACTACTTCGGAAATTGATGCATCACCATCAACTATGTGATTGAGTTCACCGCCTCTCTTGAGGGATAGGAATCTTATCATTATTTCATATACTACTGTACTATTTTCTGAACCTTATTGTTCTTTTTGGTGATTTTCTGCTGTTAATTCAAAGGGGAACAACTGGTTTAGCAGCAACATTGTTGTTGTGGCCTACAATCACCGAGCAACTTCATATCACACGCAACATTCATCACAACTTGCAGACCAATTGCCCAACTGCCAAGACCGGTCTTCTAGGTGGAGGTGCCTTCTTGTCTCTTGATTCCGCGCTCTTCTGGTTGGTGGCTTTGATGTTAGCTGATAACGCTCGTGAGGATTATTTCCAAGAAACGAATGTCAAGGGCGAGCCGAAAGCAAGTTATGCAGATGAAGAAATTATCAAGAGCAGTGCTTAAAGTTAAATACACTACTCCTATTATTCTACTTTCTCTGTGTTATTTCTGTTGTTGCAAAATGAACTTTCAGCACAAACTGTAAAAAAAAAAAACATGATTTCCTGCCTTTCTAAGTATAATAAAATATCATTGTAGATTCTTCATTATGGATTGTGTTCCTTAGCCTCTTGGAGAAATGCAGGATAACTCTCTGATCCTTCCTCGAACCCCACATATAGATTATGTTTCTTCTCATTTCTTTGAAAAAAATTGCACGATGTTTATAAAGTCATCTATTGTGGATGAATAAATAAATAATTTTATTCTTGCATCATTTTTACAGTATATTAAAAGGTATATATAATATATATAAATATAAATGCCTCTATACAAGCCTTTACAACCTGTTAAAGGTGTAGATTCGTATACATAATTTAATTGCCTCTATTTTCTAAAAAAAAAAAAAAAAGATTAAAAGAGTTCCATATTCTCCATTATTATTACCTTTGATTTATTTTGTTTCTAGAAGGACATATACAATTTGTTAAAATATATAAACAAATAAATAAAAATAGTCAATAATATTTTAGAATTTTTTTTTTGATAACTCAATGTTCGCGAACAATTTATTATGCATACTTTGATTAACTCACATATATTTATCACCTTTCACTAACAAAAGATATCAAATAATTCTATCTATTCAAACTATGACATATCATAATTCATTTGATAGATAATAAATTCGTAAACTTTATTTTATGAAAGTTCAAATATATTAATAGTAATGTAGCATATTTTTGAAAAGAAAATTCGATTCGATGTAGATTGATTATTTAATATTTACTTTCTTTTTGGAAAGATTTTGTCCATTAGTTTGTAAACAATTGGTATAATAATAATAATAACAACAACTGCTTTATTCCTGAGTTAAATAAAGTTTATAAGGTGCTATACCTTAGAAAAAGTTCAAGTTACCAAGAAAGAAAATGCTATAAAAAATATTCACATACCGATTAAATATTTATTCGTATAGATGTTTATACTTTATTATTGAATGCTTTGTCTGTGTTTGAAATATATAATTATCACTTAATCATAATTAGTTAATGTATATTTTCTTAAATTACTTAACTATAATAAGTTATAATTTGATGCAAGATATTAATCTTAATTTTTAGTTATTCAGATATCAGTCATTAAGTCTATTTGTTTTCAGTGTCAGAATATTAATTATTAAGTGTGTTTATTTTTCGTAGTTTACAATGACTTGATGGGTCTGAATGATTAAAATCTATAACAAAGTCTTAATATCATTAAGATATCTATTTAAGAATTTCTACAAAGATGACAGTTCACCGTTACTCCATCTACTTTCACCCACCACCCACAACCATCATTTCAATCACAACTACGACTATCGTCAATCACCACCACCTGCCATCTACAACCATCATTCTCAACCCAACTACAACCACCACTCTCGTCAATTGCCAGTCAATCTTCATCACAAATAGTCATCATTTACTATCATCACCACCAATCATTATTACATCCATTAATTACTGTCGATAATTACCACCATTAGTTAACATTATATATCACTAACCGCCATTATCTTCACCATCAATATCATTTCACTACTTGTTATCAGCCTTACCAACAACCACAGTTAACCACTACTGTCATCACTATACCATAAGATACTACCTACAATCATCATCAGCAAACACCATTCCAAATAAATGTCTTAATCTTAATAAAAACAAATGAGATCTAAATATCTGATTTGGATCATTTTTTACTCGCATGTTGAGATTCAGTAATTGAAAATCAAATAACAATAAAAACTTACTCGTAAAAAGTATTCACATCAAATTATATTAATTTATTATTTTTAAATAAATTAATGTGATGAGAATGAATATTACTTAATTACAACCAAGCAATAAATATATTTACAATTATTGACATTTGATGTAACTATTTTGTGAATTGCAGTATTTATGATCATAAATTCACTTAAAAAGGGACATCAGAATTATTAATTACATATTAAATACACCATTAAAATTATTTATTATAATAAATAAATTTAATTTAATATAATTCACTTTGATTAAATATAAAATAAAACTCAAATAGAAATAAACTCACAAAAATGTTAAATTCAAATGGTGGAGGATTATATGTTTAATATTTGTGCATCCTAATTTATATAATTCGCTTCGATTAAATATAAAATAAAATAAACTTAAAAGTTAAAAAATTATAATCTAAAAAATATTTATGTAATTAAAAATAAAATATATTTTATAAAGTGGAATGAAAGTAATACAAATATCAATAATAGTTATTGTAAAGTACTAAATATTCTTTTATTTTTAATTAGAGGTCCACTATTATAAAGTCGCATTTTACCCGCTAACTAGATAAATCATGTGGGAAGCAATCAAATTTAATCGATACTCAATACGAATATCAAACATCAGGTAGAAAGCATTAAAACAAAATAGGAAACAACAATACTATATTTTGTGTGATTCCATAAATAAAGTTCGAAGAAGATGAGATATACGTAAATTTTATTTCTACCTTGAATAAGGATAGATAGACGGTTTCCGGTAAAAACCACCGATGATCATTTCTTGACTATAATTTGTCGGGTATGCATCTTTGACCCGTTTAGACATCAAGGCCCAACTTAGAGCTAAAAGACTAACACCTTGTTTGGATGGTTGTTATCCGTCACATTATATTGTATTGTTAGTTTAAATATATTGTTTGTTTTGATTGCTACGTAAATTTTATTGTATCGTGTCATTTAAATTCATCGTTAGGTAAATGAAAAGACTCATTCTATGGAACGACCGATTTGGTGTGATCGTGTTGTTACCTTGATATTTTCTTCTTATTTTATCTTTATTTATTAATTAATAATTATATTTCTCTTTTTCCCTACCTTTTCATGGTATTTGTTTTTCTTATAGATTTATCATTCAAATCATAAATGTATGATATTATATAATGATGAAAAATTTATCCATATTCATACGATAAAATATAACACAATATGATACATTATGAAACAAGGTAACAACCATCCAACCAAAGTGTTGAAAAGTATTTTAAAAAGAGAAAAGAATATTTCGCTGGTTTTTTCTATAAGTCTTTTTTTGTTTTTGCGTAGATCGGAAGGCCATCATTTTCAATCCAATTCCCGCCGATCAGAGTTCCGGTGAGAACAATCGTTCGAAGATGGCCGGGAAATCCAAACCTAAGCCGTTGAATGTTTACCTTTATATTCCGAATATCATCGGTGAGTTCTCTTTCGTCTGTTTGAATACTCTCACTGATATTCGCCTTTCAGCTCGGAAGTATTGTATCCGTTGATTTATCTTTTTTGTGAAATTTTGATGCATTGGAGAACCGAAAGGATGAACTGAAAAGCAGAACGGAGTTCTGTGTTTTGTTTGTCGAAAGCAATGTTGCGTCATTTTGGCTCTTATCCCTGAAATTTCTGCTGTTTTGAATTTTTCTTTTCTATTAGGAAACAATATTTATTTTATTTTGATATTGTTAGCATTAATTTTTTGATGTTTCATATTGTTGATGTAGATTTTGTTAGAATCTCTTTTTCTGGCAATCATGATTCATATCTATTTTTTTTTCACAAGAGATCGGTGATATTCGGAATAATATAACTAGGGAAAGTTGTTTGGTGATGCTAGATGCTAGTGTTTCTCGTGGAACACTAACGCAAACCTATTTGGATTTGTTGGAGCTATTTTTTTTAATAAATATAGAAGTTCTGGATGTTATGTTAGGCTATCCATATTATTTGTTATGTCCTATTTGCTGCTGTATTTGCCTTTTCAACTGCTTTATTATTTGTTACTTGAGCGGAGGGTCTTTTGGAAACAACCCCTCTATCTTCATGAGGTAGGGGTATGGTGTGCGTACACTCTAACCTCCTAGATCTCACTTGTGGGAATACATTAGATATGTTGTTGTTGTTGTTATTGTGTATACAAGTGATGGAAATGAAATTGGCTTTGTTAAATTAAGCACTTCCCTAGTTCCCTTCCATTTTGTGTTTGATTTTCATTTTCTTACACCTCAATTCCTCTAATTTTTTCTTCTCATTTGTTCACATGAGATACTTTGCTGCACTGCAAGTTCTTGTGCTCTACTGAAATTAGGAAATTAGTTCATTATTCTTTTTCATGATGCTCTTGTGGTGGTCCTATTAACGAAGTAAAGCCAAGAAACAAGCTCTACCTTATGTAGTTATGGATTTCTTTTTTCTGAGAATGAAAAAGAAAAATAGAAAATCCTTGTCGATTTTTATCAATATCAAACTTCACTTTCCATGTGGATGCCAAGCATTTAACTTCCACTATTTCTTTTTTGGGGATTTTTCATTTTTCCTGTAACCTTCTTGCACTATGTTGTTTCCGCCTTTTCCTGTGACATCCTTGCTTAATTCGGCCATAATGAATTGCTTTATTTGTCTGTGTTACTTTCAACTGATTCAGTCTGTATCTTCCTCTTATATTCATAGATGTTTTGATAGTTTATTTGTGTATCTTTGTTATATATATTCAATATTGTATATTTTGGTTTGAGATTACTGTCAACTTTAGTAGAACTGAGAAAAAGAACTCTGTACAAACAAATGCCACATAACTAACTCTTCGGATGTTAAAGTGGGTATATAGATATGTTATGCTGAATTGGTTGTTACATATGTTGTTGGATGCAGGGTACCTGAGAATTTTGATGAATTGTGTTGCATTTGCTGTGTGCTTTGTGGACAAAAAGCTATTTTCGCTTCTGTATTTTGTCAGGTGAATTCCCTTGATTTATGATTTTTTTTTTTTTTTTGGGGG
>JAJOOR010017504.1:0-19257 GCA_036250505.1 Solanum acaule
TGTGTACTCGTCGGGCTTATGGGGGTCCATTCGGGTTTTTATTTAACTTGCGCACGAGTGTACCTTCTGGGCTTATGGGGGTCCAGTTAGGTGTAGTTAGCTTATAGATTACTTTAGTTAGTTCTTTGTACACTCGTATGCATTCCTTTGTTAGTTAGATTTTTGTTCTTGACCTCGATTTGTGTATTCCTTCTTTTCATATTGCCTTTACTTTTCAAGTTCAGTCGGCTTATGATGCCTACTGGGTACCTGTTGTTTTGGTACTCATGCTACGCTCTGCATCTGTTTCTTGATGCAGGTCCGAGCACTAGTAGCCAGCGTTGATCGAGCTTGGAGCAGACTGATTCGGAGACTGGGGTGAGCACACAGTGTTTTGTACTATTTCAGTCTCCATCTGTATATATAGACTTGTCTTTTACCTTTCGAGACAGACCAGTCTTTGTTGTCCACTTTTGAGACTTGTACTCATTTTGTTAGTAGCTCTGTACTAGTGACTTCCAGGTTCTAGGAGGGATCTTTATTTGAATATATGTTTTTGGTTTGCTTCCGTCTGTTTATATTGTTATTTACCTACTCTTGTTTAGTTTCTACCCTCAGACCCATTACTTGTTGTTCCGGGTTACGAGTTGGCTTACCTGCTGGTGGGTTATAGTAGGTGCCATCATGACTTGAGAAATCGGGTCGTGACACTTGGCCTGGCTTTCTAAACTCAGGGGAAGAATTACTCAACATAATAAGCTTAAACAATAACTTTAAGAAATGATATCGTAGCCAAATTGGCAACTTAAGTCTCATAGCAAAACATCTGCAATACAAAGATGAGAGACTCATAACTAACTGTCTGACTGTCTATGAAACCTCTAAAATACTGAGATTGATATTGGGACAAACCCCACAACATCCTAATAAATGAAAGACTGAAAGTGAATAAAGAGAGTCCTCCAGAATGTAAGGAGGCTCACCACTGACTCTGAGCTGCTCAACTGGATCAACGAGGCGCTGGATGCTGATCCTGGTTACCTAAATCTGCATCATAAGACGATGCAGGCCAACTGGCATCAGTACATTGAATTTACGAGTATGCGAGTTGGAATGCTAAACAACATAGGCTAGAAAAGGAATCTGAAAGAAACTGAATAACTTACCTGTCTCAACTCAGCTCAACCTGACTGACTCATTTCAATATAAAGCAATTTAGAACAAGATCAATATAAAGAAAAGTTGTTTAAAAACATGCTATAAACTCTGTGTGTATGCCAAGTTACAATAAATCTGAGATGTATGTCGAGTACAAATGAACTGATGTATATAAAAATACAATAACTGCTCTGGGAGTTTCTCTAACCGACAACCATCACATAAGAGCTATAGTGATGATACAGCGATCAACCTCACGCTGCCAGAGCATCCTATACCCGGCCAAAGGTATAGAACCTGAACTGCCTAATGGATCCACTAGTCTAATTTGAAAATGATTCATCTAAAAAGTATGAACCTCTTCTACCCATGATGGCTACATGGTTCTATGGGGGCTGTGGGTTCTTTGAATGCTCCCCCAATTTGGTGCTCAATACTACTCCTAAAAATGTACTGGCTCTTATACTTTTAAGACATATTTCTTTCTGCTGATTTGAGATAATTGCTCAAAAACTTAGCTCAAAGGCTATCTTGGAAATCTCAGTTTACCTTCTTGCTTCATTTAGAAAACGATTACTCTTTTCTGAAAACTAGCCCGAAGGCTCTTTGGAAACCTCAGTTTCCAACCTCATTTAAATGTGAAAATATTTCTTTAAAACCTCTTTGGGAATACATAGTCCCCATATATCTCTTTGAAGAAAAGAACTTCAAACTATAACTTTACTCTTTGCTTAACTTCAAAACTTAGGTCTTAAAACGACGTCAAAACATTGTTAAAGACCCTTGAAAACTTTAAGAAACTTTGCTTTGACTTGCTTCTTAACTTCTAGACTTGACTCTTAACTTCTTTGACTTTGAACTTAACTTTCCTTGAATTGAATTATGGATTTAAGGTTCATGATCTCATGTTTATGGATGATTTCATGATGTTTAGGTGTACCTTAGAGTGTTGAAATCAATTAGAAAACATAGGTACATCACTTAGGAACAAGTACGAGAAGGTGGGAAAAGAATGGGGAGAACTGGCGTCCTTGGCGCTCTGAGTGGCGCGGGGCGCCAGCCCTCGAACTTCAAAGGAGCTGCTGGGGCATGCTGGCTGGCGCGTCGCCCCAGGGGGTAAACTTCAGAGCCCCTTTTGGGGCGCGCTGGCTGGCGCGACCCCCCACCCCCTTCCCCAGGTTTTGACAATTTTTCTTCTCCTTTTTTCATCTCTAAACTCTCCAATCTTCCCTAGTTCCTTCCCCAAACACTTAGGATCAATTGTACCCTCAATATACAACCAATCTAACTCAAAAACAGCATGGGAACATGAATCAGTTCAACCCCCAAACATCAACAACTCAACCAACAAGAATTTTTACAATTGTTCTTCAAGAATTTCACTTCTTAACGTGTAAACAACTCCAAATTACTGAATTGAAACAAGTTAGTGTGTGGGTGAACTAACCCAACACGAAATAAATCTCACATACCTTAATAGGGATCACCCCCGACGAATTCCACTCCAAACGCTTGACGTTCTTGGCGAAATTTGGCTTTTCTCCATTTCTTTCTTCCTTTCTCTTTTCTCCAAGCCCTAAGCGTATTCTATTTTTTCCAAAATGGAATTAAGTCTTGTTTTACCCCAATTAATCATTAAAAACGAATTAGGAAATAAATTAGAGAAAAGACTACTTTGCCCTTCCCTAAATCCGGATTGGGACTTTCCTCAACCCAACAGCCCAACTTCCGAAAGGTATATCACACTCATACGATGTCGAAATCCCGCAAACTTGGCGGCGTTGGAAAGATATCTTCAAGGGATTTCCATCCATATCAAGAACTGATCCTAACTCATCTTGAGCTAGGAGTTATGGCCGTTTGAAAAAGGCCAAAACTCACTTTCTTAACTTAGACAAATTTCCAGATTTCCTTATTCTTTCCAAAGATCAATATTTTCATATTTTAAACTCTTTATAGTCGTTTCTAGGTGTGATATGTTACATTAGTACATCAAAAATTGTGATTGGTTGGATCCAAAATAATGTAGATGAAATTATTTTTTTGCCACTTAGCCATTTTGTTCCACAATAATAGTGAAGAGGACATGTGAAAAAAGGGTACATTTATTTGCATTTGTTTGAGTTAAATTGAAAATAATTTTGACCCACGAGACTTTATAGAAGAATAGAACAAAGGGAACTCATCAATTTGACTTAATTAGGGTTTTCCATCATAGCCATCAGAGAAAGGAAAAAGCTTAATCCTTCAAAGTTTGAGAGATTTTTACTGAAACCTAAGAGACTTGTGGTTAAAGTGACTTCAATACCTAAATTGATTAATAGTTTGGAAAATTGAAGATATTGATTAATTTGTCCTTGGCCTGGGAATAGTGCTATAAGAACATGTGATTTTTTATTTTGTAAATTTTTATGTTTTGGGTGGTGAAAATTAAGAGAGGTATCCATGAAGGAGAACGATGATTTTGGGAAGGAGAACTTTGTAAAGGAAGAAGACTTTTTTGTTCTGACTTGGTTACAACTGATAAAGGTCACGCATACTTACACTAGTATGTAAATGGTTTTAGTTATAAAAAAATCTTAAAAAATTATCATATTTCTTTAAACATCTACCTTAAATATTTAAGTTTTGAGATAATATAAATTTTATTAAATAAAAATATATCAAAAGATATTTTACTCAAACTTTCTTGAAGTTCTAAGAAGTTTCTGGAATTCTTGGTTATACCAAGAATCAACTTTATTATTTAGCAAAAAATAACACAAGAAATGCGTGAGTACTTTAGAGTAATAAGTAACAAAAAAACATAATGATAGCAAGTAGTATGTTTTATTATTAGATATAACGTGTGCTAACAAATTAGAGTTACAAAAGCATGACATAAGTACATATTCGATAATGCATAAGTACCCCTCCTGAACTACGACTGAAATACCATTGACACACATTAACTTAATTAGGGTCCTAGTATGCCTCGAGCTAATTTTTTTCTTACATTCGTGCACTTTTTGTGCTGATGTGACACCTTCAACCAAATAAATTTGTCATGTTTGTACACACGTGTTTGTCATGTGTGTAAATTTGTTTTATTTTTTAAAAAATATAAATTAAAGGACACTTTTTTGAAAAAAAAAATTAACATAATTTTCTAAAAATAATTAAAAGTGAAAAGATAAGAAATCAATAAAAGAAAAAAATGAAAAATTTAAAGTGAGGAAGAAATTAATATAATTATTTTAGAAACAAAGTATATTATTTCATTATGAATAATTTTGAAAAAAAGCACTATTTTTTCTGAAACGAAGAACAAACTCTTAAAAAGACTAATTGATTACTAGCTATTTTATTGAAGTCATCTATTCATGAGTGCTTTAGTACTCATTATGACCAAGTAAAATCTCATTAGCAAAATCCTTGAGCACACTTGATGTACCATTTTCCTTCATAGCTTCCTTAGCTAAATCACTCCATTTCTTAACATTTCTTCTGAATTCTTTCCCTTTTTCACCGTCCCCCATCACGATCATGATACATCTATAGAACTCATCTCTTTCCACGACACCACCTTCACTAACATTAACTCTAACACCATTCTTCCAAATAGCTTGAATAAGTTTTGCATTACAAACTTGATCATTCCAAAGTGGACATGCCACGATAGGTACCTTAGATGCTGTGCTCTCTAAAGTTGAATTTCATCCACAGTGAGTCAAAAAACAACCAACAGAAGGGTGTTTTAGAACTTCCACTTGCGAGCACCAACTCACTATCTTCCCCTGCTTTTCAAGTTCGTCTTTGCAACTCAACTTGTTCTCCATCTTATCCTCGTCTTGTCATTCCCTAATCACCCACATAAATGGCCTCCCACATTTCAGCAATCCGTGACCAATCTCCTCCATCAATTGACTTGATTTATCAGAGTAACTACCAAATGCTATGTAGATAACTGATCCCTTGTCCTTTGAGTTCAACTAATCCATATAATTCTTCGAACTAATCTCAATCATATCAGCTCGAAAAGTATTATCATCAAGAAATATTGAAGGAATTGAAGGTCCGATTCCCACCATAGTCACATGCTTTAGATTTCTCAAAGCATCAAATTCTAAGGCATCAAAAGTGTTAACAAGAACTCTTGGATTTTCTTCACTACTCAACATTTCAATTTGCCTTTTAATAGACTTAACTACCCAGTTGGAACTCTCCATGTCATCAAACACTAAAGAAGGAAAATCAATTGGACTAAGTGGTGGCAATCCTGGTAACTCTATTATTTTATCCTTAGCATCACAGTTTTCGAAATAATTAGAATAGTCTGTGAATATATAATAGTAAATATAAAAAACTATGGTAGGTTGGATCCAAAATAATGTAGATGGGATATTAATTTTTTTGGCCACTAAACCAACCCATTCCATGATAATCGTGTAGATGACATGTGAAAAAGGGGTACCATTTTTTGCATTTGATTGGATCAAATTGAAAATGAATTTTGACTGTCACGACCCAGACCGTCGTGATTGACACCCACACTAACTCTCCGGTGGGAGAACCACTACTACGGCCCAAACCAAGTAACTAAACCAAAACTAAGGCATTTAAGTTACAGAAGCAAGTTAAATACTAAGGAAAGAAATAGGGAGTTCCCATAAACTCCATCAAAAGTCTAATAATGAACTAAACAATGAGGAAGAAATAACCTAGAACTTGAAAGTCAATGTACCGAAACATCTAAAGTTCAACAAGTCTAAACAAGAAGGGATGCAACCCCAATCTAATAAACTAATCAACTAACTAGAACATAGTCTAAGTCCGAAAATTGTAGACATAGATGAAAGAGAACCCATGGTAGCCCGGAATAATTGGGTCACCCTTGAATTCGAACGATCACTAATCTCCTAAGTGAGGTCTATCATAGCCGCTTGAAGATGCCCAGTACTCAACAAAAATAAGAGCAAGTGTAGTATCAGTACACAATCACAGTGTACTGGTAGGATCACACGGCTATCCCACTAAGTGCAAAATACATAAGTCAAACAACAATATTCACATGCATATATCGAACATATATAATACTATCCACATTTACTAACAACGAACAACTTCACATGCTCAAGATACACAATTATATCAAATCATTGGTCCTATCATGGAACCCAAACCCAAACAGTTAGCATACCAGAACGTGGTACCCGATCCAATGATTATGCCGGAACGTGGCAACCGATCCAAGTTAGTTATACCGGAACGTGGCAACCGATCCATTCAACACACCACAATCACAATCACAAGTATATCCTCAAGATCATACATTTAAGTCATGATTCATGGAAATCATAATTCATCTATCTCATTTACAACAAGTGTGATTAATAATGCAATATTCATATACATACATGTATCATAATGAAGCAAGAACAAACATACATCACACAATCATAGAATCATAACCATCACCTACCTCGAAACAAGCTTGAAACCCTAAGAAACTTGATCCTTCCCTTTCCGGATTCGTTTCGCTTATTTTTGGTCTACAAACAATCAATATAATACTGGAATCAATAAACAATCACTAATTACCCGGATTACTAACAATTCCAACAACCCTAGATCATACCCATTATCCCAAGTATCCAAAATAGGGCTCTTTCCACCATATAATCTAGATCAAAACCATCCCCCATCATTAATTGTCCATTCTATTATGTTCTACGGATCAAAAGATGGATTCAGGGAGTGAAAAGCTTACCTTTAGCCTCAAGAATGGTGGAAAATTGTTAGGAGTCTCCTGGGATTTGTTTCTTAGCTCTAAAAATCAAAAAGTGAAAAATAAGGTCGTTTAGGAGTTTATTTATGACTTTAAGTCGTGTCGAACCCGCCACAACGACCCTCACCCCTCTGTAGCGGTCCTGCCAGAGCAGCTTGCACGAACCAGCGAGCTATTTAAAGAATTCCAAAATCCCCATTTCACAACACACCTCTAACCAACGATGCTCAGAAAATACCTTTTACGCTAACATCGATTTCAGGAGTTCTACTCTCCCAAATTCAATTTTGTAAAGTCATACGGATTCCTTAACGAGTTATCTAACCACTCATGTAATAAAAATTATAAATGAGTCACCCGATTGTTACTTGATTTCCCTTCACCTCAATGACTCTAATTTCGTCCAAATCTGGACTAGGTTCGGAAAATCTAAATACTACGAAAAAGTTTTTCGGTCCCAAATTTTCCCCATTGGCATTTCTATAACGATGGAAATAGGTCGTTACAATAGATACCAATTTACCCATCACTCATCCCCGAGTGACCAAACTTAGGAAAAATAGGCTAAGGAAAGAATGAAGTAGTACCTGAATCGACGAACAATTGGGGATACTTGTCTCGCATGTCCCTCTCGGTCTCCCAAGTAGCTTCCTCAATTGGATGATGCTTCTATTGAACTTTCACCGACTTAATCTTCTTGGTCCTCAACTTATACACATCACGATCAGGAATTGCAATCGGTTCCTCCTCATATTAGAGGTCTTTATCTAACACAATTGAGTCCCACTTAATGATGTAATCCATGTAACATATCACAATTTGAAATAGCTAGGAAGAAGCTAAGAATTGGAAATAGTCATTTTTGGAAAGAATTGAAAATCTGGAAATTTGTTTAGGTTAGGAAAAGTGAGTTGGTCAACATAAAACGGCCATAACTCCTAGCTCAGGATGAGTTAAGTGTACTTACAATTATGGTTGGAAAGATCTTGGAATGATCTTTCCAACGCCGCTGAGTTTACGCGATTCCGAGTTCATATGAGTAAGTTATGCCCTTTGGAAGTTGGTATGTTGGATTAATAAAAGTCCAAATCCGGATTTTTGAAGGGTAGTTTGGTCTTTTCCTTACCCTTTTATTTTAATTCATTTTTGGTAATTACTTAGGGGTTAAACTGAAATTAGTCAGTTTACTATTTTGGAAAAAGAGTTAGGGTTTTGAGAGAAGAGAAAAGAAAAGGAGAAAAGAGGAGAAAGGAGAAGGACGTTCAAGATTCGTCAAGATCGTCGAGTTTGGCTTGTGGATTTCATCAGGGGTGATCCCTACAAGGTATGTGAGATCACATAGCATTGGGTTAATTCTCCCGTGCGCCAATCATGATTTATTTCAGCGAATTTAAGTTCTTGAAAACTTAGAAATTGAGTTCTTGAATGGGTTTGTTGAAGTTCCATTAAATTCTTGTTTCGTTGAATTCGTTGAAGAGTTGCTTGATCCAAACCCGTGATTTTAGGTTCGATTAGAGTAGAATCTGATGTACTTTGAACATTTAATCGATTCTAAGTGTTTGGGAAAAGAACCCATGGAGTTTAGAGGGTTTAGAGCTGAAAAACGAAGAAGAAATTTCGTCGAACGAAATCTAGCTGTCGTGGTGCGTCGCAGAACTGATTCACAGAATTGGAAATTTTCATTTCGCATCGTAGAGCTGTCACGGAGTCTTCTGCCTCAAAAGTCGTTTTCAAAATAAAAAATTAAATATGTGTCCGCATCTCGGACCCACCCTCAGATATTGATTTTTGGTCTTTTTCTCATGTGTAGTTATCTAAATTCATTCCTAAACATCATGAGATCTTTCCTATCAAAAATCATGATCCTTGAATCCATAATTCAATTTAAGGATCAGTTAGGAGTCAAGTCAAGAGAAGTCAAGAAGTCAAGAGTTAAGTTAAGAGAAGTTCATAAATTTTCCTTTTTTAAAAAAAAGTCTTTTACAAATGTTTTAACTTTGTTTTAAGACTTAATTTTGAGTTGAGTAAAGAGTAAAGAGTAAAGCTTGAAGTTCATTTCTTCAAAATTATATGGGGACTATGTATTTCGAAAGGGCTTAGACTTTACCCAAGTCAACTCATTCTCCAAAATTCGTCCAAGTTGAACGAGAAAAGGGAGAAAGAGTCAACCAACCTTCTCCAAGAACGCAACAAGGTTTCTTCCAGTTCTAGCCCCAAAATCAAAATATTTCTCCATGAAATTCGTCACCAGGTATGTGGGATTTCACTAGTGGGTTTCTTTCACCCATTAAGTCCCTAGAATTAAGTCAGATTCTTGATTCTCTATATCATGTTTAGACCTAGGGTTTCTAGAACTTTAGATTATTGTTGTGATTCAGTTGTTAGATCAATCCTAATCATATTATCACGTTTTTGAGGGATTGTTGCTTAGCTTCTTGCATGAAACTCATAACCCTAGTTTTGTAGATTCATTTAGTTCATGAATTACACTTGCTAGGTCAATTTATTCAGTTATACATGCTCCAGTTAAGATTGTTTCATTATCAGTATATTAATGTTGCATTTTCAGTTAGCATGTCAGTATTTTGAGTTATTCTATATTATAGAAATTAAGTTATAATATGTTTCTTACTTAATCTATTGGGAGTAGGCTTAATGCCGAGTGGACTAAGGGTCAATCACCCTTATAGTCCCAGAACTACGTGCCCCCGTAGGATAAGTCCCCTTTATGGGCAACATATTTAGTGATCACGCCAATCATGCCTTTATACCCTTGGCAAGGTATATTGGGTCCTCTCGATGGGGCGATGCATAAACTCCACGGATAGCTCTCGTGGTTTTATGTCGGTTAATACTATCTCCCACAGTCAGATTCTAGTGTATTGACCAGGATATCAGTTATAGTTCAGTATTCAGTCTCAACATGTTTATACTTGGTCATTCCATTCAGTTAGCTCAGTATTCAGTATATTTCAGTATTTAAATTATGTTCCGATTATATCATTGCTCTTATTGCATTGTTCATTTTTGCATATATTGTTCAGCTTTATCCTATCTTTCATGCTCAGTACCTTTTAAGTACCGATGCATACTCTGTGCTACATCTTCTCGTGATATAGGTTCAGGTCCTCAGCATTCAGATCACGCATAAATCGGTTCCCAATCTCCAGTTCAGCAGTATCAGTGTTGAGTCCTTATTCTTTGAGGACAATTGACATGTCTTTTATTTAGTCATTCTTGTTTAATTTTAGTTTTGCTAGAGCTAGCTGGGGCATGTCCCAACATCTCTAGTCAGTTAGAGTCTTTTATTCAGACATAGTTAGATTCAGTTTTAGTTTTAAGTTTGATCTTTCAGTTGTCATTAACTCAGTTTTATGTATTCATATTTAGAATGGGTATTCCCCCATCATTTCACTTTATGTCATGTTTTAAGCTTCCACACAGTATTTTTATTTTTCAGTAATTCCTTAAGTAAGCTTATGTTATGCCAGCAAGTTAGCTTGGGGTCACTAGTGATCCTAAGTCCCGTGTTTACGTCAAGGGGGTAGCCTCGAGAAAGCTATCTTAGGGATATATGATGCCCTAATCTTTAACTGATGATAACCGAACCTCAATTCAACTTAGAAAACAGAGATGCACCCCGAAGCTGATCAAACAAATCATTAATACGAGGAAGAGGATATTTGCTCTTCATTGTCACTTTGTTCAACTATCTATAATCAACACACATCCTCATAGATCCATCTTTCTTCCTCACAAACAACATAGGAGCACCCCCACAAAGATACGAGATACACTAGGGTGAATAAACCCCTAACTCAAAAAATCTTACAACTAATCCTTCAATTCCGTCAACTCAGTTGGAGCCATAGGATAAGGAGGAATAGAGATAGCAAAGTGAATATCCCTATATAAAAGAACACCTAAAAGATCAGTATGAAACACATCTTTAAACTCTCGAACCACGGGCATGGGATCGATGCATGGTGGCTCAACACTAGTATCCCAAATGAAGGCCAAGTAGGACAAACACCCTCTATCAACTAATCTCTGAGCTCTAATTAAAGAGATAACTTTGTCAAGAGTACGAACCACTTGCACCCGTCCACTCAACCCTTGAGACATCTGGCATCACTAAGGTCACAGTTTTTGTATAACAATCAAGAATATCATGATGCTGAGAAAGCCAATCCATACCCAAGATAATATCAAAGTCTACAATCCCTAAAATGATCAAGTCTACCAAAATATCATACCCCACCACAGAAATAAGCCAGGATCAATACACTCGATCCACCACTAATGATTCTCCCACATGTATAGAAACATGAATAGGCACAGGCACGCAAGCTGGCATCATATCAAACTCAAAAACAAAATAGGTAATACACATATGAGAAAGTAGATCTGAGATCAAATAATACAGACGCAGGTCGATGACAAACTAGATAATACATATGATCAAAACATCAGAAGTCTCAGCCTCAGGCCTCCTCGAAAAAGCATAGCACTGGCCATTCAACCACCGCTAGCCTGAGTAGAACCTCTACCTCCACCCTGCGGAGTTGGAACACCCTTACCCATATTCCTACTACATATATCGGTCTAAGCTCTACCTCAGCTCCTGGCCAGAGGCATTGAATCCCTAGCTGGAGCAACTGTATATGAACAGTGAGGTATTGAATGAGTCTGTACGAAACATTGTTGCATCATACGACCTGGATCCCTACAAATGTAGCAAGATTTGAGTGCAGATAACTACTATTGTGAACTCGATGAACTACCATGGACACCGTAGACAAAACTATAAAAACCATGGGTTGACTGCCCACTCTCAATAGTTGGCATAGAAGCATGAACCAGCCCACGACACTGGACCACTATGCAAACCTCTACCTCCATGTGAGGCACCAGAAAATTGACCCAAAGAATGGGCCCTCTTGGGCTCCCCAAACTCCTCTAAGATAATCAATTTTTCCTTATTGGCAATTCTCACAATGGATTGGTAGAAGCCCCCTCTCTAGCTGCCCTGAACACATAAGATCTGATAGAGAAAGTCAACCCTCTCACAAACCGGTGAACTCTCTCAGCCTCATCCATAAAAATAGTCAAAGCATGCCTAGAGATCTCATAGAAACATGCCTCTTACTCGGTCATAGACAGACTTCCCTAAACCAAGCTCTCCAATCTCAGATGACTCTCCTCTCTCATGCTCCAAGGAATGAAACGGTCCTCTAAAGCACTATAAAATACATTCCACTCTTCCCGAGAAGATCAAACTAGTCTAGAGCTCACAAAAGTCCTCCATCACTCTCTAGCGTGACCACAAAGTTGAAGTGCAATAAACTGGACACCACGAGCATCCACCATACCCACTGTCTCAAGCATCTCATGAAACAAAGTCAAAAACTCATGAGCATCCTTGCTTTTTCCATCCTGAAACTGGGGTAGTTTCATCTTTTGAAATCTCTCATAGCACTGCTGATCGGATGCTGTCAAGATAATCTCAGGAGCAATCTGTGCACCAATAGCCAGTGTAGGACCACTAGTGGCTTGCCCACCTGAACATGAACACCTTGAGCCTTTTACTGACCTTGGGTTTACGTCCCCGGAGAAAGGTTCTCTAACACACAAAGCATCCTCAACAAGGTCTCCTGAAACAACGAAGCTCCAAACTCAAGAAGAATCTCGTCCTCAGAAACCTCAATATGTAGCTCAGGAGAAGTCTCTCTAGCCCTTCCTCTAGCTGGTGCCGCTCCACAGGCACGAACTCTACCTGGTGCTATTCTACGAGCACGGCCTCTACATTTAGCATATTATCAGTTTAACTTAGAGTCATTATTTGGTGATAATTATTCTATGATTGACTATGAGTTGCCAAGTTGTTATAAGAAGTGTGTTTGACTTCTTGGAGAGTACAAACAATGGTTATAATTGATCGTTAGAGTTGAGATACTAGAGTTAGTCTCTTAGATTATAGAGTTGTAATCTAAAATAAATCTTTGAAGTTTTAGTGAAAGTTTTTGAAATCCTAATAAATATAGGTCGTAGTTTTTCTTCCCTTGAGCAAGGAGGTTTTCCATAATAAATTTGTGTAGTTTATGTCATCATTACAAAGTCTATTGTTAGTATTACAAGAACCAAGTTCTTGTATTTGTTAGGTGGTACAAATTTCTTCAATTGAGAATAGTTTATTCTTTGTTACTAAATTTACATAAACTGTTTTTTTGATAGATCAAGAATTTGAATATGGAGAATCTGTCATTGAAGAAACTACGGAACAAGTTGAAGTTCAAGAGGGATTTTATGTTGGTTAGGTGGTTTAAAGACGAAATCTTATTAATTATAGATGTTGGATGTTTTATTTGCTTAGGAGTTGATAAAGATATATCCTACAACTTGAATATGGTATATCTTTCCTAAATAACCTCAACACCTATTGTGACATCTTGCAATTTGACATAACTATGAAGCGGCTTGAAATTGAAAATAGTCATTTTTTTTGGAAAGAATTCAAATCTGGAAATTTGGTTAATTATGGAAAAAAATGAGATTTTGGTCAACTTTGAAGAGTCATAACTCCTAGCTCAGGATGAATTAGGTTTATTTCCAGTCATGTTTGCAAATCCCTTTGAATGATATTTCCAAAGCCGCCGATTTTGCTCGATTTCGAATTCGTATGAGTAAGTTATGCCCTTTGGAAATTGGGTTGTCGGCACAAGGAAGTCAGCCCAAATTTTGTAAGGGTATTTTGGTCTTTTCCCTAACCATTTCTTTTGGTTATAGTAAGGGTCCAAGCTGATTTTAAATCATTTTTTCCTTTTTAAAGTGAGAGTTAGGGTTGTGAGTGAAGAGATAAAGAAGAGGAGAAAGAGAAGAAGAAGCAAAGTTCGTCGAGATCGTTGTGGTTTTTGTCGGGGGTGATCCCTTTTAAGGTATGTGAGATCATAGTGTTGGGTTGGTTCATTTCCCCCACACGCCAAACTCGTTTTAATTTCCAAGAAAAGATTTGGTTATGGTTGTGTTGAAATTCTTGTTGATTTGGGACATGTTCCCGGTTGTGTTTTTGAGTTGAATCTTTGTGTATTAAGGGTTTCAATGATCCCAAGTGTTTGGGGAAAGAACCTTTGAAGTTAAGAGAGTTTAGAGCTGGAAAAACGAAGGAGAAAAGTCGGGCAGCTGAATGAACAAAAATCTTCACGTCGCGGACAGGACGCGGACTCCACTGTTTCAAAATCAATTTCGCGAGCATTTATTCAGGAGCATCTCCGCGTCGCAGACTTGTTCCAAGACGGTGTTTTCGTAAATTTTCTCAAGTTTAGCTAATCAAAACTATTCATAAACATCAAGAGACCTTTCCTATCACAAATCATGAACCTTGAATCCATAAACCAATTCAAGGAAGAGGTAGGATCAAACTCAAGTGAAGTTGAGAAGTAAGTCAAAGTAAGTTTTTAAAAGTTTTTCAAGAGTCTTTATTGAACGTTTTAACTTCGTTTTAAGGCTCAAGTTTCAAGTTAAGCCAAGAGTACAGAGTTGAGTTCTTTTTCTCAAGAGTTACTAGGGAACTATATATTCCCCAAAGAAGTTTATAAATGTATTTTTTACATTTGAGTAAGAAAGGAACTATGTTTTCCAAGAAAGCCTTTGGCTAAGCTTTGAGTAATTATCTCAAATAAAGAAAGATGTGTTTAAGACACTTATGAGCTAAAGTATTTTGGGAGTAGTATTGAGCATCGAATTGGGGACGCGAGTTCATATTAACTCAACTCTCCATAAGAACCATGTAGCCAAACATGGGACTTAACGGGTCATTCTTTTTAGATTAAGCTAGTGGATCCACTAAGTTAAGTAAGGTCCTATATCACGGCAAGGTATACGATGGTCCTTGGGTAACATGAGGTAAAACGTTGTATCATCACTAGGGCTCATAGTGGTTGTTGTCGGTTAAAGAATCTCCCACTAAAGTTATATTACTTTTATATAAGTAAAGTTGAGTTTGTTATTGCTTTATCCTTAACAAACTAAGTTGTTTACACTGTTTTACAAGCTTTATATATATTACATGTGGCTTATTGCTTTATATTGAGTTAGTTATTCATGAGTTGAACAGAGCCGAGATAAGAGTCCCTTTGTACTCCTTCCAAGCTTAAAGTTGTTGTTTAGCTTCCCAACTAGCATACTCGTACATTCAATATACTAATGCCAGTTGGCCTGCATCTTATTATGATGTAGACGTAGGTAACCAGGATCAGCATCCGGCACGCCATTGATCCAGTTGAGCACTCCAGAGTCAGTGGTGAGCCTTCTTGCCTTCCGGAGGACTCTGTTATTTTGTGTTCATAGTTTTGTTTTATTAAGAAGTTGCGGGGTCTGTCCCAACATCCATCTCAGTGTTATAGAGGCTTCATAGATAGTCAGTCAGTCAGTTAGTATTGAGTCTCTCATCTATGTATATATGTAAATATTCTATTTTGAGACACGAGTTGCTTTTTGGCATGTTGTGCATCAGTTAGGTTGTTTTATAATATTTCATTATATTAAGTTATTCTGTTGAGTTAGGTTTTCGTTGAGTTAAGAAAGCCAGGCCGAGGGTTCGCTTGGGGCCAGCAATGGTCTTCAGGTGCCAGTCCCGCCCAGGGTGTAGGCTCGGGACGTGACAAACTTGATATCAGAGCCCAGAGTTCAAGAGTCTTAGGGAGTCTATGAAGCCGTGTCTATAGAGTCCTAGTTATCAGTGTGAAGCGCTCCACATCTATAATTGGAAGGCTACGACACTTAGGAAGATTTCTAATTTCTTTCACACTCATCTCGTGCGTTAGAGTTAATCTCTAAAAAGTTTCTTTCTAATTCGTGCTTGCGCGTGTTTTTAGATAATCATGACTCCAAGAAGAGTTGGTAGAGGGTGTGTTCCTAGACGTTATGTTGAGGAGCAAGAGTTACCTTATGCACCTGGAGTGCAACATCAAGGGGAAGTTACTAATGCTGAGTTCAGAGAGGCAATTAGGATTCTGAGTCAAGCTGTAACTAATTAGATTGGTCAGCAAAGGGGAGCTCGACATGAAGGAGCTGACACTTCAAAGATTCGTGAGTTCTTAGGGATGAATCCTCCGAGTTTCATGGGTTTGAGCACTACTGAGGATCCAGAGAACTTTATTGAGGAGTTGAAGAAGATTTTTGATGTGATGCATATGGAAGATAATGAGAGAGTTGAACTAGCTACGTATCAATTGAAGGATGTTGCTAGAACTTTGTTCGACCAGTGGAAAGGGGGCAGAGTTGAGAATGCACCACCTGTAAGTTGGGCCTGTTTTGAGGAAGCTTTCTTGGGGCGTTTCTTTCCTCAAGAATTGAAAGAGGACAAGGTACGTGAGTTCCTCACACTTAAGCAGGATTCTTTGAGTGTTCATGAGTATGGGTTGAAGTTCACCCAACTATCCCATTATGCTCCAGAGATAGTTGCGGACATGAGGAGTAGGATGAGCTTATTTGTTGCTGGGCTGTCTCGTCTGTCGAGTAAGGAAGGTGAGGCTAAAATGCTTATTGGGGACATGGACATATCAAGGTTGATGGTTTATGTGCAGCAGGTTGAAGAAGAGAAGCTGAGGGACAGAGAATAGTTCAGAAATAAGAGAGCTAAGACCAGTAATGAGTTCGGGCAGCAGAAAGGGAATGTGAACCGTCCATCCTTTCAACAAAGGCAAAAGGAACCTGCTCCATCATCTGCTAGGGCACCTGCACCCAGATACAAAGGTGAATATAATGGCCAGAATTCGAAGGACTTCAAGGCTAGACGAGCACAGTCTTCGGGTAGTATGGCACAAAGAGGTAGTTCGATTCCTGCATGTGCTAGGTGTGGTAGAGCCCACCCGGGTAAATGTCGTGATGGCCAGACATGTTGTTTTAAGTGTGGGCAAGAGGGTCACTTCATGAAGGAGTGCCCTAAGAACATGCAAGCTAGTGGAAATCTGGGCAATAGGGCCCAATCTTTATCAGTTGCTCCCCTAGACAAGATGGTACCTAGAGGAGCTACTTCTAGTACCGACGGAGGAGCAAACTGCCTCCATGCAATCACCAGTGGCCATGAGCAAGAGAACTCTCCTAATATTGTCAATGGTATGATCAAAGTCTTTGCTTTTGATGTGTATGCTTTGTTAGACCCAGGGGAAAGTTTATCTTTTGTAACTCCTTATATTGCAAATAAGTTTGATGTTCTTCCTGAAAGACTTCGTGAACCCTTTTGTGTCTCTACACCTGTTGGGGAGTCTATTCTAGCAGAAAGAGTCTATCGTGGTTGTCCTATTTCTATCAATCACAAGAACACCATGGCTAATTTGGTTGAGTTAGACATGGTAGATTTCGATGTCATTTTAGTTTTGGATTAGTTTCATGCCTGTTATGCATCATTAGACTGTACAACTCGAGTGGTCAAGTTTCAATTTTCGAGTGAGCCAGTCATAGAGTGGAGTAGTAGTTCAGCAGTGCCTAAGGGTCATTTCATTTTGTACCTTAAGGCGAGAAAGTTAGTTTCGAAGGGTTGTATCTATCACTTAGTTCGAGTTAATGACTCTAGTGTTGAGATACTTTCTTTTCAGTCAGATCCTTTAGTAAGAAATTTTCCCGAAGTCTTTCATGATGACCTACCCGAAATTCCTCCTGAGAGAGAAATAGATTTCGGCATAGACCTCATTCTAGATACTCATCCTATTTCTATTCCGCCTTACAGAATGGCACCAGCAGAGTTGAAAGAGTTGAAAGAGCAGTTGAAAGATCTCCTAGATAAGGGTTTCATTCGACCAAGTGTCTCACCTTGGGGCGCTCCTGTAACATCCGGTAAGTTGAAAAAACTATGAAGAGGCTTAGAATTGGAAATAGTCATTTTTGGAAGGAATTCAAAAATCTGGAAAATTGGCTAAGTGTGGAAAAAAGTGAGTTTTTGGCCAAATTTGAGCAGTCATAACTCCTAGATCAGGATGAGTTAGGAGTAGTTCTAGTTATGTTTGCAAAGTTTGTGGAATGATCTTTCCAACGCCACTGAGTTTGCTCGATTCTGAGTTCGTATGAGTGAGTTATGCCCTTTGGAAGTGGGGTAGTTGGAGGGGAAATCCATCCGGAAATTTCAAGGGAATTTTGGTCTTTTCACTAACCAATTCTTTTGGTTATATTGTTGTGTTAGACTGATTTTTAGATCAGTTTGTTCCATTTTAAAGAGTGAGAGTAAGGGTTTGAGAGTGAAGAGGAGAAGAAGAGGAGAAAGAGAAGATCAAGCAAGATTCCGTCAAAGATCGTCGTGGATATCGTTGGGGGTGATCCCTACTAGGTATGTGAGTTCATAGTGTTGGGTTGATTCTTTCCCCCACACGCCAAACTTGTTTATTATTGAGAAAAGATTGGTTGTAATTGTTGAAGTTGTTGGTTGTTGTTGATGTTGTTAATTGTGTTGTTGAAGTCCCTTGTTGATTTGGGCATGTTTCCGGTTGTGTTTTTGAGTTGAAATCTATTTTATGTTGAGGGATTTATGATTCTAAGTGTTTGGGGCTGGAACCCTTGAGGTTTAGAAGGTTTAGAGTTGGAGAAAAGAAAGAGAAAAGTCAAGTTTTTGGGGAAAAGGGGTGGCGCGTCGCGCCTTGCAAAGCGCCCCAAGAAGTGTTTTGAACTTCTCCCCTTGGGGCGCCGCACCTTGCAGAGCACCTCAGCTGGCCTTCTGAACTTTGAGGGCTGGCGCTCCGTGCCTTGCAGAGCGCCAAGGACGCCAAGTTTTCCCTTTCATTCCCCACTCTTTCATGCATGTTCCTTGGTATTGTACCTATGTTTCCTAGTTGTTTTCAACACTCCTAGGTACGTCTAAATGTCAAGAACTCTTCCATAAACTTGTGATCATGCACCTTGTATCCATAATCCAATTCAAGGCGAGTTAGTATCAAGTCAAAGTGAAGTTAGATTCAAGTCAAGCAAAGTTAAGAAGTAAGTCCAAGCAAGTCTTTAAAGCTTTTCAAGAGTCGTTATTGAACGTTTTAACTTCGTTTCAAGTCTCAAGTCAAGAAAAGAGTATAGGTTATCACGCTAAGTAAGAGTCTCAAGTTTCAAGTTGAGTAAAGAGTCTCAAGTTTCAAGTTAAGTCAAGAGTTTAAAGTTGAGTTCATTTCACAAAAGCTATTAGGGAACTAAGTAATCCCAAAGAAGTTTATAAATGTTTTTTTTGACATTTGAGTAATAGGGGAACCATGTTTTCCAAAAGAGCCTTTGGGCTAAATTTTGAGTAATTATCTCAACTAAAGAAAGATGTGTTTAAAGACACTTATGAGCCAAAGTATTTTTGGGAGTAGTATTGAGCACCGAATTGGGGACACGAG
>JAJOOR010017505.1:0-24297 GCA_036250505.1 Solanum acaule
GCAAAAATTCATTTGAATATTCAAAAAATGATGACGTAATTTTAAACCTCAAATGAGTTTGTTGACGAAGTTAATTATTTACTTACAATTTTTATTTAATTTTTTTTCTTTGTTGGATTGAGTATGTCAGGACCCGAGCGCTCGAGTCATTATGACACCTACTATAAGCCAATAGTAAGTAAGCCAACATGTAACCTAGAACGACAAATAATGAGTATAGAAGTAGAAATAAGCGGAAGCAACATTCTAAGCAACAAAACAAGATAAAAGTGGAAACAAGCAAAAACTATATACATAAAGATCCCTCCTAGAACCTGGAAGTCACAAAGTACAAAGCTTGTCACGATTCAAAGCATACCCTGGTATAGAACCCTGGGTGTAACATGGCGTATACCCTGGGTGTAACATAGCTCCACACAAGCCACTTAGCATACATCATACATGATAATAGAAATAAATATTTCAAAAGTAACATTCTCATATCATAAAAGAGTTTGACAAAGCGGATGTGTAACAAAGTCTTAACAAGCCATCTAATACATCAAAAGGAGTGGTTGAGATGTAACCCATGCTCCATGCACAATGTCTAAAAACTAAAATAAATAAAAGCTATAAAAGTATCTTGTTCCTCGGAACACAAGGACTCACCAATCTTCGAATCGACAAGAGAGATCAACCAGCCACAAGTATGCGAGGTAGAAGCATCAGGCCCTACATTAATGAAACAATGTAGGCACAAGTATGCATTAGTACATGAAATATACTAAGTATGATAAAAATGTATAAAAAATATGAAATCATGCTAAAAAGACTTTACATGACATCCAATTACCAAGCTAAAACATAAGATAAGGTGTTAGAAATCACAAGTCATAATCATGGTCAATCCAAGCTCACCATATTTAACACTTTGTGAGATACTTTGAAAGTAATCTAGTTCATTATTGTGATGTTTACCATTAATCGACATAGATCATGTGAGCTAAAACATGGAATCTAGTTTTTATTACACACGGAAAAGAGATGTTCTTCTTGCCAAGGAAAGGACCATACACTTCTAGCTTACGTGGATCTACTAGCTAAGACATCTTACTGGGCACGTAGTTAAGGACAAAAAGATTGCTACTAGAGACTCGACATCTACTAATAGGAGAGCCTCCATCTCAATATTCTGTCAGTTCTAAGTAAAATCCCACGGAATAGTCATTAATCATATTCATTTCATCATCGATGGAAGGACACGATTAAGCTACCAATCCAAGCTAAAGTCATTTAGAATAGCTCTTTAAATCTTGATTCAACTTAGGTGAGAAAACCTTTCAACCTTATGAATCCTTATGTGGGAAAACCTTTCACAGTCATGATCATAGTAGCATGTGAGAAAACCTTTCACAATCTCATTGATACTTTTATCTAAAAGCATCCTCAAGTCATTTACATCAATTTTATAAAAACATGCATATCTTTTTAAATTCACAGATCATGGTTCTTAAGATTCATTATGTGTTCATAGTCAAAAATCATGGCTCATGCATGGGTTCATATGAATTCAACTCAAAATCATAGAAGGTAGAAAACAACTAAATGAATCATAATTGAGAAGAACCCATGAAAATTGAATAAAAGCCTAACTTTGAATTGAGAATTGAACTTGTAAAATTGGGATGCTTGGGACCCAATGGAGGAAAGGACTCCATTGGTGAATAATAACATAATGTAATGATAATGTCCCAAAAGCTATAGTGAATTAGAGACGTTGAAGTGAAACCTTAATTTCTTCTTCCTTTGCTTGAGAGAGAAATTTGGAGAAGAACTTAGAGGGAATTTGGGATTTAGGAGAATTATTTTTGAATGGGTAGTTTTAGGAATTAAAATACTTATACAGGGCTTAGAATAGTGGTCAAAATGACATATCTTAGGTACTAGATGCATAGAAAAAGACTAAAATAAATCTGAATTAAAAAGCTGACGGGACCACTGTATAGAGGCCTTCACGGACCATTTACCACTTTACAATCTGTGAAGGTGGTCGTGAACAATTGGGGAAATTTTGAATGGCCCCCTCAATGGACTATTCACCTTCCACGAACCGTTCAGGAATCTGTGAAGGGTCCACAAATGGGCTAACAGGTCGTGGACCCTTCGTGGTCCGTGAACCTGCCCATTAAACTCGCCTTACATTTTTCAAATCAAATTCACCATATTCTAAGGTATTACAATATCTTTCCATTAGGAACATTCGAATGAAACTCAAGCTAACATGAAGAGAGTAGGAGAGAAACTATCAACCCAACATGGATGCAGTTTCATCAAAATGCACATAATCAAGGAGGAAAATCAATTCCAAGCTAAAACATACTAAAAAATCATTTCATAGAACAAATATGCATGCATATGGAAACATGAGAATGACTATGAAACCTGAATCCAAAAGAAAGAATCATGAGAAGCTAAATACCTCAAGCTAGAGTAGAAATGGAGGAAAAGATATGAGGATATCGGATAATCATATCAGCCTCGACCTCCCAAGTAGCACCGTCAACCATTTGATTCCTCCATAATACCTTAATGGATGTAACCTCTTTGTTCCTCAACTTCCAAACTTGTCGGTCTAGAATCTCAACCGAAACTTCTTCATACGAAAGGTTTTCCTCTATACTAAGATTCACTAATGGTACAATAGATGTCAGATCTCTGATACACTTCTTCAATAAAGACAGAATATCAGATGTATCAATGATAAATTGGAAGGCGTCTTATTCATAAGCCACCTTGCCTATCCACCTCAACACTTGATAAGGGCCAACATAATGGGAACTAAACTTCCCTTTCTTACCAAACCCAATGACACCTTTCATAGGTGAAATCTTTAAGTAAACTCAATCATCAATCTCAAACTCAAGATCCCTTCTTCTAACTATGACATAAGACTTTCGTCGACTTTGAGCTATTTTTAACCTTTATCTAATAAGCCAAACCTTTTCCATAGCCTCATGAACCAACTCGGAACCTATCAAGGAGACCTTACCGACATCAAACCAATCTATAAGAGATCTACACCTCCTATCATAAAGAACCCCAAATGAAGCAATACAATTACTTGAATGAGCTCTATTATTATACGCAAACTCAATCAAAGGCAAATGATCATCCTAATTACACTTGAAGTCAATCACACAAGCTCTCAACATATCTTCCAATATTTGGATAGTACACTCTGCTTTCCCATCGGTTTGAGGATGAAAGGCCATACTAAGCTTGACACGGGTACCAAGACTATTTTGGAAAGACTTCCAAAATTTAGAAGTAAATTGGGTACCACGGTCGGAGATAATGCATAGAGGCACCCCATGCAACTTAACCATTTCCTTTAGATACAACTTAGCATAATCTTCCACTGAATAAGAAACCTTGACGGGAATGAAATGAGCTGACTTCATCATACGATCCACTAAAATCCAAATCGAGTCATGTCGCCAACAAGTTCGAGGTAAACCAACAATAAAGTCCATATTCAAATCTTTCCACTTCCAAGTAGGAATACTAATGTCTTGGGACAAACCTCTAAGATTTTGATGCTCAAATTTCACTTGTTGACAATTAGGACACTTAGCCACAAATTTTGCAATATCCTTATTCATCCCATTCCACCAATAGACCTCCCACAAGTCACATTACATCTTGGTGGCTCCCAGGTTAATGGAATACTGAGAACTATGGGCTTTCGATGAAATTTTCTCTCTCAAATCATCAACATAAGGACACACATACGACCTTGATATCGAAGCACACCATCTCCCCCTTAGGAGAAAGCCTCAACAGTCTTTTTAAGCACCATTTCCTTCAACTCAACCAAAATCGATCAAGACTTTCACATCCGACACAAAAATGATGCCAAACCATTCTGAACACCACCACCACCATCATTTGAATCTACCAAAGAACACCGAGCCAATATAGTCTATGAAAATCACGAACCAATTCTTTCTTACCATCTTCAACATGTGCCACACTACTCATCAACAACTGACTTAAGGCATAGGCCACCACATTGGCTTTGCCTGGGTGATAAAGGACACTCAAGTCGTAGACCTTCAAGAGTTCTAGCCATCTATGTTGGAAAAGATTTAGATCCTTTTGGTTAAACACGTATTGCAAACTTTTGTGGTCGGTAAAGACATCAACATGGACCCCATCCAAGTAGTATCTCCAAATCTTTAAAGCAAAAACAATTGCCGCTAGTTCTAAATCATAGGTAGGATACATCTTTTCATAAATCTAAGTTGCCTTGAAGCATAAACAATAACTTTCCCATTTTGTATAAGAACACACCCTAATTCAATCCTTGACACCTCACAATAAAGAACAAACCCATCGGACCCTTCCGGTAAACTAACACTGGAGGGGAGGTAAGCCTATCGTTCAATTCTTGAAAACTCTTCTCACATGCTTCTAACCATAATAACTAAACCTTCTTTTGGGTTAATGCAGTCAATGGAGAGGCAATCGAAGAAAACTCTTCTATAATATCTGACCAAAACCCTAAGAAACTTTGAATATCCAAAGGGGATACAGGTCTAGGCAAATTTTTAACTAGATCCATCTTCTTAGGATTTACCTCAATACCCTTACTGGAAATAATGTGACCAAGAAAAGTCACAAATCTTAACCAAAACTCATATTTGCTAAACTTTAAAAATAGTTGTCGGTCCTTGAGGACTTGCAACACAATCCTCAAATGATTGTCATACTCATCTTTACTCCATGATTAAATCAAGATATCATCGATAAACACAATCACAAACATACCAAGGTATTATCTAAACACTTTATTCATCAAGTCCATGAATGTAGTCGGAGCATTAGTCAAACCAAATGACAATACCAAAAACTCATAATGACGATTGCTGAGTGATGAATTTATACTCATCTGAGGCTCTTTTCTTAGTTATTTTGGCTTGATTTGGTTTAGAATTGGTGCTTTTAATGTTGTTTTCTTCATATTTGTAGAAAATGAAATGAATAGTGGATTTAGAAGATAGTTGAAGAATCCAAGTGGAATTGGAGCAAGAAGAAGTCAAATTGGAAGAAAGTAGAACTAGTAGAGAATTACTCATTGTGACCGCATGATGAAGAGGTAGTGATCGCATTGCACAATCTATTCATATCTCCCAAACGCGTGGTCAAAGGTCGCGATTGCGTGACACAACAACACTTCTCAGCACGTCACATGAGCTAGTTATCGCGACCACGATGGGTAAAATGCCTGATGCCGGGACAGATTATAAATTTCACCAAATTGATTCCCAAAACCCTTTTTACATTCATCAGCAATCACTGTTCAACTATGCACATTCCATATCATATTTGAGGACAGTTCTTGATCTCTTAGATTAGTTTGAAGACAAATGGGTAGATCTTGATTTGGGGCTGTGACATTGAAGGTGAATTTCCTCACATCTCAGTTGTGGATTTGGAGATTATGTTCTATCTTTGTAAATATGTTTTACCTTTCTTCACTTGTTCTTACTTGCTAGAAATGTGGGTGTGATTATATGTATGAAATTGGGGCTTTTGTGCTAGAAATAGACAAAGCTATTTGGGTATTTGATTGATTGCTCGATTACTTTTGTAATTCTTCATTTCCATGTTTGATTTCATGAAATAGGTTCAATATACTTTTCATTTTTGAAGTTGTGGGTTGAGAGTGCACACTTAACTCTAGCTTCCGATCTTCATGGGTTGCTTGAAATTAGAATCCGTGAAAAGGAGAATTAGGTTTGTAATCGTGTTTGTTTTTCATTTCTATAGATAGATTTTTTATTTTACTTTGTGATGGTTTTATTGAGTGGCCATGCCTAATGATAGATAGAGTGACTACTTTCTTAAGGGAAAATCGTCATTTGGTTGTGTGTGTGTTTGTGGGATGTTTTTTTGTGGTGAAGTCTGAGTAGCCATATGTGGTGAAGTTTGAGTAGGAATACCTCAAAAAAATGCATGAACTTGCTCAATGATAGATTAGGTGAAGTCTTTCCTAAGGGAAAATTATCGTCTTTTTAGGAGGATATGACTTGTTTGGTACTAATAAGGTAGTCTTACATTGTAAAAGATTTAAGCATACACCTCTGCTTTTTTTTTTTGAAAAGAAATGCATGATGTGAATAATCTTGTGATAACTCTTGTGACTCATTTTGTGACTTTTGACTCATTAGTGGTTATAAAGTGTGATGTCATTTATGCTTGTGAAGGAAGTAAAGATTGAGCCATCTTGATTAATTTTCATGTCATGTGTGGTGAGTTCATTGAATAATTCTTGTGTTCGCTTGTACTAGCTAGAACGATTAGTCTTTCAATTTCGGTCTTGATTACTTTTGGTTGGAGTAATGACCTTAGGCCTTTTTTATGAATTTTGAAAACCCACTTGACCTGAAAAGTCTGCCATTGCACTAAATGTATCCCTAGTTAAGCCCTTCGATCTTAATACCATTCTTTGGCAACCACAATACAAGTCTTTGCCATTTTAAAAAAGTGATCCTCTTTTGAATCTGTTCCTCATTAAACGCTAAAATTGTGAAAGTAAAGGCTAAAATCTTAAGTTTGTGGGTGTTGTTGGAAACCCATAGGGGATATACTAATAACATGAGGGCTTGAAATAGAGCAATGATAAAATGAATCAAAGAGAGGAGGAAAAAGTCCTAAATAAAAAAAGCTTGAAAAAAGAAAGAAAGAAGAGAATAAGAGAAAATGAATTCCTCCAAAGTGTGATGAGATTGTTGCATGTAAGGCATCTTGTATGAAATGAGAAAACAAAATATGCATTGTATTTAAAAAGGAAGAAAAGTGGTGATGAAACAATTGAAAATTTTTGTGTAGTGTTCAAGGAGGGTCTTAGAACCTTCTACACAAATGTCATCTTAACCTTCCATAAGCCTGCATTACAAGCTTGATAAGAGTCCTTTGTGTTCTCTGACCGACTACTTTTGAGGCAATCATGATTGAAACTATAGGCAAACATATGATGTGGTACTTGTGTTCATAAGAAGATCTTTGTGAGTGTAAGTGTTTATACTTTTGTCTCTTGTCTTGTTGATATACTTGTGAGTGATTTTTGGGACACTCTTTGTTGTGAGGGCATGTGAATTAGGAAAGTGGTGATATTGAAAAGTTCATAAGTGAGTCAAATGAGCATGTGAAGGAACTAGTGGTCTTGGTTCATTTCTTGAGAATGAGTTGTTGCCATTTGATTATTTAAGATTCTTGAAGTTATGTTGTGATAATGAGGGGAGTTTCAATGATGTGTTGCATGTGGTGACTAATTATTAGTAACAATCAAAGATATATTGTTTGTGCTTAAGTGATTGATGTGAATTTGAAGCAAATGGGATGATTGGTGTGCTTAAAAGGAAAAAGGTTATTTATTCTTTGATTCTAACTTGTTTGAGGACAAACAATGATTTAAGTTTGGAGTGTTGATAAGTGAAAATGCACCACATTCATTAAGAAGAGGAACAAACGCTTAATTTTCTTTAAAATGTGGACGAAATCAAGAATTTACTACCAAGATTAGAGAATAAAAGCATTTTTGCTTGATTGGGATCGACATGACACACTAAAGAAACATAATTTTGGGGGTCATTATCTTTAGTAATGTACAAATAAAAGTACAACATAAATTCTCCCTTGAACTTATCCCGAAAAGTCAGTTACACGCTTAAATTATTGTGGCGGCCTATTACACACCTAGTCTTATTCAAAGTGATATTAACACCCCCTTAGAATGTGACATGGCAGAGAGAATGTCTTCGTCTTCCCTAAGTGCGTGAGAAAAAGAAAATTTATGTTAAAGTGACAAATCTAAACACATGGCACTATTTTATTGGTCATTATATCATTAAGTATTATAATTTCTAATATGTTAATTATGTTATTTTTTTTATTTTTTATATTTTTATTGGTGACCCCAATTTCTTTAAAGCTTTTACATTTTTTTAATTTTTTTTTGAGTTCTTCTTCTTCAACAATTCTTTTTCACCATTGACGATTTCTTCAATTTATCCTCATATTCATCACTCTACCTTAAAAAGAAACTCTAAAAATAAATAAAAAATAGTGGGGAAGATGTTGATTTCCACCAGGAAGTGAATAATTTTAAGTTAAAGTTCATGATTTTTACTCAAACTCATCGGACGATTCACCGGGAAAAAAAAAAAGAGAATGATAATGATTTATATTGAAAATCCTATGACATTTATGCATAAAATTCATGATTACATTGCCTAAATCTTTCAAAAATCTAAGAAAATAGTTTTATATCTTTGTCTTCTTTATTCTCGTCGGAGCACCACTTACAACCATCACAATGTTATTTTTGTCTCAAGCCATCAATAACATATTTTATTTCACACACAAAGAATAGTAATGAATTGTTTGATTTTTATCCATAATTATCAAGATTCCAAAATAATTTTTACAGATCTAAAAGTGTTTATTTGTTTTACCGGAAACAATGGTGTTATCCACCGCCTATCACCGCCGCCAACATCACTAAACTTCATAATCTACTTATTATCTCTTGCTCTCTCTTCAAATTCTTGTTTTGCCTTCAATTTATGAATAATGAAGAAGAAAGACGAAATTAATTTTAAGAAGAAAGAAATGTATGGTGAGAAGAGGAAGAATGCCTAGGTTTCTACTCTTTGCAAAAGTCTAAGAAAATATTAAGGAAAAAAGGTTTAAAAAAATTAAAATAATATTATTTACGTGTCAAAACGCGTGTATACCACCTTTTCACACAAAACTTGAGATTGTCTTCGAAAGGTGGTATTAATATCACTTTAAACAAGATTGAGTGTGTAATAGGTCGTCGTGATATGTAATTAACTTTTTGGAACAAGTTCAGGGGTAAATTTATGTCTTTTCCCGAAAAAAATTAAACTATCATCTAATAATTATTTCTTCTTCTTCAACCTTAGAGAATTTGGAGATTTTCTAGTATTACCAAATTAATCAATTTTTTTAAATCTTTTTCCGACAATTAGAAATCAAAATCTAAATAATTCTGAACGCAATAGGTGGAAAAATGTTAGCTATGGATGGCAATGGGACGAGGTGGATGTGGGGCGGGGAGGGTTTAAGGTTGTGCGAGGCAGTGGGATGTGGGACAGGTTGAAGTGGTTTTTTTAAAATTAATCCGGGGAGGGGTGGGTTGCGGGTATATGTGATTTTATGTGGGTTAAAATTTAATTTTAACTTTTTAAGTAAGATAATTTCTTTAACCCTACTAAAATATTCAAGATAGTAATGAAAATGGTTCAATAAAAAATAATACAATTTCTTACGTGTTTCCCAATTGACCTCTAAAATATAAAATTTTAAGTTACTTTCCTATTCAATTAATACAACTTAACGAAACAATGAATTTATTTTTATGAATTTTATTTTTTGTATCAAACTTAACTAGAAAAAGAAAATATTAAGAAAATTATGCGGGGTGGGTCTATTCAGGGCGGGTGGGACAGATTGAAAATGAAAAAAGTTACTATGCAGGGCGGATTAAAAATTTTACGAGTTAAGCTCAAACCGCCCCGCCCCCACCGCCCGATTACCATCCCTAATGTCAGCATCCTTATAAATCTACAAATGGATGTACCAATTAAAATTTAGTACTACTTCATGTTGAATTACTAAAATGAGAGGAATTGAATAACCGAATAGTTGAATGTGATTTTTTTAATGTTAATCTAACTTTAGAAGTGATTATATGTTCAATTTTACATTAAAAAGTTTCATCTATTTTTGCTTATGCATATAGTTACTATAATTCATCTGCATTTGCGTAAGCTTAATATGAAAATACTCTTTGAGATCTTACGACTTTCCAACATATATTAAGAAGAGAAGATGACCAATATTATAGATTACTCATACAACATGAAGCAATCAACTTGATAGTACATGCCGAATGATAATGCTTTTACACTTCTTAATAATCGACTTCACAAAAATACTGAAGAAATAATACAACTCTTCCACAATCAAATATTATTCTAATCTAAAAAAAATATTCATATTAGCATACATTCAAAATGACTTATATATAACACACTGCCCCCAAATCCACTAGTAATTTAAATCCAATGACTTCTTCCATTCAAAATATATAAATATTTGGTTTAGTACTATTTTGATTTCTATTTTTAAAATTTTTATTGAAAACACTAATAACCGACGGAATGTAATAGACCTCTAGGTCATTTTCTCTTTATTGCATTTTTTTTTGTATTTAGAATTTTTCTATAGCTATTCCATATCATTTATGACTTGCTGGGTGACAACCATTTTGGGAGAGAATCTTGGAGAATTTTGATTCTGGACATAGCTTTGAGAGCAAGCTTCCACAACCAACATCATTAGACTGAAGATTGAATGCTTTGAATGCGATGATTTTAAACTCCCATTTTACTCTATGATTTGTAATGCATATTTCTAGGTGTAGTTATTATTTGGTGATTTGGATTTTGTGCTAGTGGTAAAAAATGTTGAGTTATTGATTTTCATCTTGTGATTATGTAATTACTTGAATATTTTCTCATATAAGAAATGAGTCTTTGAATATCAAATTAATCTCATCCTTCGATTGCTTTCCAAAATAGTTGATCACTCCTAGGATTTGCCCATTTACTTTGATTTAGCTTGAAAGAGTTAATTGAGGTTGGGAAAGATTGGTTGGTGCAAATTTGAGGTGGAATTACCTATTTAATGGATTAGAGCTAGAAATAGTGAATTTCTTACGATACTTATAATTGGATCATGTTTGTTGACACTTAGCTAGGTTCGAAAGAGCTAGTTAAGAAATATTTGCCGACGATCAAAGGATATAGGTGGATACTTGAGGTTCCAAGGGATATTTAATTTGATCCATGATTAATTGAGATTGTATACAACTGATATGTAATGGATTATATAGATGTTAATTTACTTCCCATTCCCATATCTCTATGGTATCCTTGCTTGAGAAGGCCTTTGTCCTTGCTATTGCTATCTTGTATCTTTAATTGTTACGACCCCTCCCCCTCCCCCCACCCCCCACCCCCACCCCAAAAAATGTATTTGTATCAATTGTTTGAATTCAAATTAGTAGCTTGTAATTCTTTATTTCTTCAACTGTGTTTACATTGTGCCGGATTGGACCCCTATCTCATACCTTGGGTTATATAATGCTAGAGACTGCCTACACATTGATTCATATGGTGTGTATTAAAAATGGCACAGCTGCTGTGAAATAATTGAAAATATTGAATTAATTTAGAATTTATTGTTTACTTGTTTATATCCAAATTATGAATATTTATGTGTTTTCTTTGTGTGTTTTAGTTAATTATGATGAAAGAAAACTTTGTGGTTGCAACTCCTATGTTGATGACCAATGTTCCTGTTCTGGAAGACCTCACGTTAGGAAAAGTTGTGTGGATGCCTCTCAAGATGACGAAATGTGTGACAAAGTGGGTATGGTGAGTCAAACTTGGCTCATGAGAGTCCTGAAAACTTGTAAATGGTGTGAGTCTGCGATATATAATATTCCAAATGAGGGATGAATTCTTAGACTTGCACCTAACCCGGTACCGTGAAATGATCCAACTTGAGCTTTAAGTGGCAAACTCGAAGACCAATGTAAGAACAAATATTGGAGTATGTGACACTCCTCTTCAAGTGGTTAAAAATAGTGAATTGGAGTCTCAAGAAGAAGCGATTGTGATAAATATGGGTATTTAAGCCAATAATAATTCAAGATGCCGAAATCAAAGAAATGCTAGAAGAGTTGCAAGAAAAAGTTAAAAATTCTTATAAATTCATTGAATAGTGGATTGTCCATTTGGTTTATTCATGAACTACCAAATTCATGTATTGTATATTCCCTAGGTGATATGACCCCCCCTTTTTGGATAACAATGTGGATAACAATGTATATACTAGTTTGGGCATTGAACATGATGTCACGATCCGAGCCTACACCTTGGACGTAGCCGGCACTCGAGAACCATTGCTAGCCCTTAAGCGAACCCTCATCCTGGTCGACTACAAGCGAAAGACTAACTCAAGCATACATAAGCATAAAATTGAAAGAAACGCTTAAAAAATGATTTACTGAATCTCAAAACTTTGTTGGATATACTAAGTATGAACATAGGTTTTAAATAAAACATCTAAAACTGAAAGACTCTCCAAAAATGTCTATCTATGAAGCCTCTACTATACAAAGACGAATGTCGGGACAAGACCCACGGCTCCTCAAAAGAACTACTACTAACAACTCATAAAACTAGAGTACTCCGAAAGCAAGGAGGTCTCACTCATAAGCAGACAAGCGGATGAAGTGATCTTAACAGACTCTTGTTGAGGATCCTAATAACCTTTATCTGCATCATTAAAAGATATAAGTCGAATGACATCAATACATTGAATGTACGAGTATGTAATATATCTGATTAACAAAAAAACTGAAAGAAAGGACTGCAATAGATAACAATGTACTTAAGCTGGATGTAAAGAAATAAAGGAGTTAAATCATTTAAAGCTTTGCAAACTACTTTCTCATCTCTGAACTCACCATAACAAGTGATATATAAAAATACACTTTAGCTCTATTGGGAGATTCTCTAATCGACAACCATCACTATGAGCTACATGAAGATAAAACGTCTCGCCAACGCTGCCAGAACTTTTCTATACCTTTCCAAGGTATAGAACACATCAACTAAATTGATCCACTAAGCTCTTCCCGAAGGTACTTAGGATTCATCTAAAAAGTATGATTCTCTACCCATGCTGGCATACATCGTTTATGAGGAATATGAGTTGTCTGAACTTATCCCTATATCGATGCTCAATACTACTACCCAATGTCATACACTCATGTTCAATGTTAAATAAAACATACTCTTCCTCTGGTTTGAGATAATTGCTCAAACTATCCTCTTAAAAGAGGTAACTGTTCTTGAAATATCTTTGAACTCACAACTCATTTAGGGATCAAAGTTTCTCCTTTATCAATGTAAAAACTGATATCTTTAGAAATACTTTGCTCCCTTATGCTCTTATTCAATTCATACTTGAAAACTCTTTCTAAAAAATATATCAAAATCATATTGTGATATGATCATTGATGGCTCGGGAAGTCATACTGCATAAACATTGATGGTTATTCTAGATACCATACTGATTAAATATTGATGGCATACTCGACTGTCATACTAATCATGTTTTAAAAATTCTTTCTCAAAACTCATCTTTATTTTCCCAAAAACTCAGTTTATAACTCAAATGTTTCCTTTAAAAAACTTCTCAAAATTTATAACTCAATTCATAGGGTTCATGCGGAATTATGGAAATGAACGACTCAACTCGGGGGTCTTAATAGTAATATGGAAACTCAGTACTCAGAACTCAAGAACGCAAGAACTCAAGGACACTGCTCATCTTAAGAATACTCAATTCAGGGGTCATGTTGGAATATAGACATCAACGAGTCAACTCAAGAATATTAATGCACAACATATAACAATTCAATAAATAGGAATATAATTTCAAAAAGAAACCAGGAACTCAAGAACTCAAAATCAACTCATCTCAAGAATACTCAATCTAGGGGTAGAATCCTAGATTTCTCTTTTACTAATTTGAAAGTAGATGTAGGTCGTGTGGATGAACTAGTCCAGCACTATGATAGCCTTACATACCTGAAAGAACAAGGTTCTTGAAGAATCTTGAAGAAGAACTTGATTAGAAGCCTTGAAGCGCAAGCTTGAAGGTAAACAATCAAGAAAACGTTTCTTAAGATTCTTGAATTAGTTTCTTGAAATCTCTATGGCCAAGAATTAGGATTTTCATTAGTGATTCATAATTATATGGAGGAATTTGAGTTGAAAAGAAGGAATTATTGGAGAAGAACTTATCTTGAAGAAGAATCGTGAAAAGGATGGAAAGAATCTGCAATGGAGTCTTCTACTTTGATTTTTCCTTAGGGTTTTGCCTTAGGGTTTGAGAGAGAAGAGAATGATGAATTAAGAGATGAAAATCTGATTGTTTTGGGTCTTTAATTAGTCAAGAAATCCGTTTAGGGTTTTCTTAGAAGTAAAACGACGAAAGGATTCTTTTTAAATGTTTTCCCGTCTGCTAATTTGTCACTACACTGTATCAGGTTACTAAAATGGTCATAACTTTTTACTCGAAACTAAGATTGATGCGAAATTGGTGGCGTTGGAAAGAAGATTCAAATACCTTTAATTTGATAGGTTATGGGCCACGTAACTCTTTATATTCTAAGAGATATGTTCATTTAAAGTTGACCCAAGTAAAATCGTACATCAAAACTTAATCGGTAAGGAAACTTTCAATTTAACTTTGTGCTAGGAGTTTTTAGTGACCTTAATTGATATCCAAATCATTCTCACACTAAAGAATTTACCTTTTAAAATATGGGCAATTTAAGAATCACCCGATACAATCTTATTCACAAATAAAGAATCTCCCAAATCTTATCTTAAAATTTTTTCAGGATGTTGCAGTATCTCCCCATTGGGACCATTCGTCCTCGAATGGCGGCTGCACTGAGAATGGAAGGGGTTACTCTTACTATATTCAAGCCTAACTCAAAATCACAAAGTACTTAACATAGGGTGATTATTCTTATCTAAATCACAAATTTATGTTCTATACCTCTATATGGAATCTCATCCCAAGAACACTACTCCTTACCACTACATTCAGCTAACCTTGAACTCATATCACGAAACAACTAATGTATTACGCATTGTCCACATTTTACCCACACCACATTCAAGCCTAGTACTATAACCACTCCATGGACTCCTACTAACTACTCCATATAAGAATTCCCCATTCTCTCATCATCTCTATTAAATGAAATTTTACGCATTACTACCAGAAACCGACTAATTGGTCTCATTTAACTATTACTCATACATTATATCCTTCTCCCTCCACATTTAAAACCGTAGATTGAATAAACATACCAGCACTATCACAATAAGAAAATATCAACCATTTTCTCTATCATCACACCACTACTATTAACAATACCACTCTCAACTAAAAAGGATCACTGAGAGAGCTTTAGGGCAAAAGATCATAAGCACGATTCATTCGAGATATCTAATATAAGAATATACATGACATAACATTAAGTTGCTATCCATTGAGAGTAAAATCATGAACTTGTGAGACTGGACATACTATGAGACATGAATGCTTATATGAATAGGTTTATATCATGAGGCTGATATTTATAACTTTATGGAGTAAGATTGGGATCAATGGGCTAAAGGCTTTGCCCCTCATTCTTAAAATTGAGCATAGATGTGAATCTTTATGAAGTTTGTGAGCATAGGTCATAGACACAATTCTGATATTAGGAATATCAACAAGATGTTGTAATAACTTCACTTGAGGAATACATAAGATTATGAATGGATTGATATATCTCTAAATCTCTTTGTTAGCACATCTCTATCTCATTATCAACACTTGACTTGGTTTCTCATATTATCATCTCCCCCTTAGGTCTAAAGGTGACACTTGAAAACTATGGATCTATTCCATTATGTCTAAGCTGGTCTACATTCCCTTTTCTCTAATACTCGGGAAAGGCTTATCTCATGGCTACTAAACTCTCCATAAGCAGGTACTAAGACTCATTCTAAGGCTTATTTCTAAGGTGCTTCTCTTAAACCTCTTCTCATTGGGTTATAAGGCCACTTAATCTAACTCTTAAGAAAAACAATAGTGCTTATATCAGCTTATTCCATATTGACAGCTCAAACATACTATTTAGGAACACATGGAAAATCATTAACCTAATTGGAACCTCATCTGATTACATACAATCTCGGGTACACCTAGTAATGCTCTTGTTACTCTTATGACTTAGCCACACTTCACTGCCCTTATTTAAAAGTTAGGATCTCTCAATTGTACCACTCATATTTATTGCAGCTAACAAATCAATTCCTCATCTACACTTGGTTGTTACTAACACAATGAAACCTCATCATAAATCCTTTCTAGTTAAAATATACTCTAACTCACCTAACTAGTAACTCTTACTCTATCTCCTATCATGAAATCTTCACAAATCCATCAATTCTTAGTCCACCCATACGCGAAAAGTCCTTATTAATAACTTACTAGGTGCATGACTACAATAACATAATTTGCCTCATCACCCTCTCCCTTCTTAGATTACTATACCTCTGCATACTTTCCTCTAAATCTGGGAACTTCTACTACTACTTCTCATAATCTCGTAACTCATACTCTCTTTTTGGGTGAAAATTCTACCCAATCTCTAAAACATGCTTCCTCATAAGGTTTTCAACTGAAACAAGGTTAAAAGAAAACAGTCTGGGAATACCACTTTCTTTTAGCTTGAACACACGATTCATATGAATAAGAGTGCATTCATTAAAATATCAACACTTAAGCTCACTCATGGGCTTCTCTCATGCTCCTCTGCAATCTTATGACTTTTTGAAGACTTTTTGCTGAGAGTAACTCATCGATAAGGATTTGGCTTTTCTTTTCAACCACCTTGAGTATGAGGGTAGTCGAATGGACATGAGAAAAGCACGAGTTAGGAAAAATTCCTTATAACATAGTTCTATTGCATGATTTAGAGTATGAAAGAAGGAAAACTTTTCTTAAATGCCTATAGTTCCTCATTTATAGAAGTGGGACCCTCACTGCCATAAATAAGATCCTACTCGATATGACTTCATAGACACCCTAGGACACTTGAACTCTGTGTTCCGTTACCAAGTTTGTCACGACCCGAGCCTACACCCTGGACGTGATCGGCACTCGAGAAAAATTGTTGCCCCTCAAGCGAACCCTCATACTGGCTGAATATAAGTGGAAGACTAACTCAACCATACATAAGCATCAAATTGAAAGAAACGTTTAAACACCGGTTTACTGAATCTCAAAACTTCGCTGCATATGTTAAATATGAACATAGGTTTTAAATAAAACATTTAAAATTCGAACACTCTCTAAAACTGTCTATCTATAAAGCCTCTACTATACAAAGATGAGTGTCGGGACAAGACCCACGACTCCTCAAAAGAACTACTACTAACGACTCAAAAAACTAGAGTACTCTGAAAGCAAGGAGGTTTCACTCATAAGCAGACGAGCAGATGAAGTGATCTTAACAAACTCTTGTTGAGGATCCTAATAACATGTATCTGCATCATGAAAAGATGCAGGCCGAATGACATCAGTACATTGAATGTACGATATGTAATATAGCTAAATAACAAAAAAAAACTGAAAGAAAGGACTGCAATAGATAACAATGTACTCAAGCTGAATGTAAAGAAATAAAGCAGTTAAATAATTTAAAGCCTTACAAAATACATTCTCATCTATGAACTCAACATAGTAACTAATATATAAAAATACACTTTAACTCTATTGGGAGATTCTCTAATCGACAACCATAACTATGAGCTACATGATGATACAACGTCTCACCCATGCTGCCAGAACTATCATGTACCTTGCCGGGGTATAGAACACCTCAACTAAGTGGAACCACTAAGCACTACCCGAAGGCACTTAAGATTCATCTAAAAAGTATGATCATGTACCCATGTTGGCATACATAGGTTATGGGGAATGTGAGTTGTGTGAACTCATCCCCATATCGGTGTTCAATGCTAATCTCAATATTATATACTTATGCTCAATGTTTAAAAAAAATACTCTTCCTCTGGTTTGAGATAATTGTTCAAACTATTCTCTTAAAAGAGGTAACTACTCTTGAAATATCTTTGAACTCACAACTCATTTAGAAATCAAAGTTTCTCTTTTATCAATGTAAAAAATGATATCTTTGGAAATACTTTGTTCCCTTATACTCTTATTCAATTCATACTTGAAAACTCTTTCTAAAAAATATATCAAAATCATATTGTGATATGATCATTGATGACTCAGGAAGTCATATTGCATAAACATTGATGGTATTTATAGATACCATACTATTTAAACATTGATGGCATACTCAACTTTCATACTAATCTTGTTTTAAAAACTCTTTCTCAAAACTCATCTTTATTTTCTCAAAAACTCAGTTTATAACTCAAATGTTGCCTTTAAAAAGCTTCTCAAAATTTATTACTCAATTCATAGGGTTCATGCGGAATTATGGACATGAACGACTCAATTCAGGAGTCTTAATAGCAATATGAAAACTCAGTACTCAGAACTCAAGGACACTACTCATCTTAAGAATACTCAATTCATAGGGCTCATGTTGAAATATAGACATGAACCAGTCAACTCTAGAATCTTAGTGCGTAACATATAGCAATTCAATATATAGGAATAAAATTTCAAAAAGAAACCAGGAACTCAAGAACTCAAAATCAACTCATCTCAAGAATACTCAAATCTAGGGGTAGAATCCTAGATTTCTCTTTTACTGATTTGAAAGCATATGTAGGGGGTGAGGACGACCTAGTCCAACACTATGATAGCCTTACATACATGGAAGAACAAGGTTCTTGAAGAATATTGAAGAAGAACTTGATTAGATGTCTTGAAACCCTAGCTTGAAGGTTAACAATCAAGAAAACATTTCTTGAGATTCTTGAATTAGTTTATTAAAATCTCTATGGCCAAGAATTATGATTTTTCATTAGTGATTCATAATTTTATGGAGGAATTCGAATTGGAAAGAAGGAGTTCTTATAGAAGAACTTACCTTAAAGAAGAATCTTGAAAAAGATGGAAAGGATCTTTAAAGAAGTCTTCTACTTTGATTTTTCCTTAGGTTTTGCCTTAGGGTTTCAGACAGAAGAGAATAATAGATTAAAAGATGAAAATCTGATTGTTTTGGGTCTTTAATTAGTCAAGAAATTTGTTTAGGGTTTTCTTAGAAACAAAACGACCTTTTTAAATGTTTTCCCGTCAGCTAATTCATTACTGCACTGTATCAGGTTACTAAAATGGTCATTAATTTTTACTCAAAACTAGGATTGACGTGAAATTGATGGTGTTGGAAAAAAGATTCGAATACCTTTAATTTGATAGGTTATGGGTCACGTAACTCTTTCTATTCTAAGAGATATGGTCATTTAAAGTTGACCTAAGTAAAATCTTACATCAACACTTAATCGGTAAGGAAACTTTCAATTTAACTTTGTGCTAGGAGTTTTTAGTGACCTTAATTGATATCCAAAATTATTCCCACACTAAAGAATTTACCTTTAAAAATATGGGCAATTTAAGAATCACTAGATACAATCTTAGTCACAAATAAAGAAAGCTCAAATCTTATTTTAAAAATTATCAGGATGTTACACACGATGACCTTTGGAGTGATATCTCAACCTATAAATTGAGATATCATTCACCATTTTAAGACATACTTGAATAAGAAAAAAAGTCTTCTCCTTTATCTACTTCTCTTTTCTTCTTCTCTTTATACTTATATTGCTTTGAGCTTAATTTATAACATGTTATCAGCACGAATATGCTCTAAAAATTGTAGTACTTCGTAAAAAAGTTGTAGTTGAAACACTTGTGAGAAGGAACATGTTCTATTTATTTTTTCTTGTTACACATTTATATTTTCGAAAATTCCAGTTATACTAATAATTTATTTTAGTATATATGTGTTATATGAATAGGTAGAACATATTGATTTGTTTTACTCTAACAATTTAATACATTGGTTTATGATTATATAACAGTTTTTCATTTCAGAAAAGAGTTGAAGTATAAAGAAGTAATTTTCATGTTGATTTTCTAAGTGTTAATTATGAGGAACTTATTAATAATTACTAGAGGCAAGGAAACTCTCAAAGTCTTATTTGACTAAATTTGCTTCTATAATTCTTGATTTTTTAAAAGACTTGTGGCTGAGTTCTATTGGTTTTGACTTATATGATATAGCTTTAAGGGTAAGACGATGGATTCAAGTCCCATCGCACCAAAAGGGTAAGACATCACATTAAAGTTCGGATGCACATAATGAAAAAATGTTTGAGGATAAGACAGTAGATTCAAGTTCTATCACAACAAGAGGGAAAGACACCAATTTGAGTTTTGATGCACCATGATGATAATTTATTGGGTTCGAGTCTCATAGAATTATTACCTAACGCACCTTATATGGATAAGACGTTGACTTTGAGTCTCAATGCATCAAAGTGATGATAAAATGATGACCAAGGCAAAAATAATATATTTTTGATAAAAAGTCTTGAAATTCATCTCATTAAATTTGCTCCATGCCTTGAAAAGAATGTGGTAGCAATGTATGATAACTTTGAAATATGCCAGTTGATTTGCTCCATTCTATCATATGAATGTGGTAGTAGTGAATAATAAGTCAGGAAGACGACAAATGATTGAATGTATGAATAAGGGCGTGGAGGGACATAATTATAATAGTCATCATTGTGGTAATTATAAAATGAAGAATAATATGAGTTCTTCAAATAGTCCTTCAAACTATTGAAATAATTTTATCATCAAAATGGTAAGAAAGGTCATTGGGTACGCAGTTATCGTGCGACTTGATAAGTTTATAAATCCTCCATCAAAATAAAGAATATAAAGTGATGGTGCACTTTATCTTTCAAAGTGATGTTGAGGTGGGTCATGTAAATATGTCAAATCTAAAGGTATGACAAGTATAAATGGTTATGGTCAACTCATGAAGAGATTGTGACTTGTAATAAGCATCTTGAATGTTTGGACATTCTTGAAAGTGAATGTGGAAAAATATGAAGAGAAAAAATATATGAATAAGAATATATTCATGTGTAATTGGAAATATGCTACAACTCACCTCTACGGGAGGTTTGAGAGAAATAAATAAATTTTATTTGATAGGAATGGTCAATTGTCGTGTACGTTTATACATCATAAATATTATGGTATGTTTATTGTGAACTACCGAAAGGGTAAACGAAAGAAGTAATTATTTCCTATAAAGGTGTCGCCATAACAAAAATAATATATTTTTGTGGCAACATAAATTTGTCATTGGTTGTGTACCTACGGTACAACAAAAGTAAAGCGAGAAACATGTCTTGCTTGTAATAATTTTGACCATGATAATAATAATATAATTTTCTCCTTGAAGGAGATGTTAATCATACATATGGTGTCATGGAATATGTGATAGTACACAAAATTAATTGTAAGCTCTAAAGAGTTGTGTTATTATCGGAGGAATAATATTGGGCCTGTAGTACGCCTCAAAAGAAACTTTTTAAGTTTCAGATGAATTGAAAAGAAAAATTATTATATTGAGACTATAAATTATGAAAAGATTTAATATCTTCATATTACTACAACCAAGCGGGATATAAATATTTACGTAAAAGGTTACCCGCCTTTTCCTCTTGTTTGTTGTATATAAATATGGACATGATGATGGAATCACATGTAAAATTAAACTAAAAATTTACTAGAATAAAAGATCAGTTGGCATGATTGGTTGACCATTCCGATTAAAATATGATTCAAAACTAACTAAGAATTCACATAATTATATATTGAAGAAATAAAATATTCTTCAAGAATTCTCTTGTATTACTTATTCTCATGATAAAATTATCATTGTACCAGCTAAGGTTGGAATTGTATCCCCTGAAGTTTTGGAACGTATAACAAAAAAGTTGAATATGGGCCCGTTGACCTGCCATGTGGACCGTCTACAATTATATAATTTTGATAATTGTATTTATGCGATTGTCACATGTGCTTTGATATCAACTTACAAATTGATTTTTGTAAGGTTGTTTGCTCAAATTGTTCGTTTCATAGTATGAAATTATATTGATAATGCTGGTTAGTTAGTAGAAATTGTATGCCTCCAATTATAGCTAAACCATTAGTCATGAGAACAAATCTCCCAAAAGGAATTTTGGTATGAGATTAATTTATTTAACATGTAGCAACACTTGTACGCATCAAGCCAACAAAGGTCCCCTATCATTGGTTCAGGGTCAAGAACCAAATGATTTTCATCTAAAACGTTGAATGTGCGGTTATGATTTAATTGTTCCACCACACACAAAGATGAATTCCCAAATGTTGTTGGGATGAATATTAGATTTTCTAACATTAGGGGGAGAGATGTTTGATCGCTGAAATTATATGTGAGGTGAATTATGAATTATCTAGATCCTCATTAAAAAATAATAATGTGAACTTGAAGTTCAAGAGATAATTCTTTTGCATAATGTTGCAAATCTATTGCCAGATGAATTTACTCACCCTATGTTGTAATTCAGTTGCAAATACTCCAATGAGAGGTCCTTGAAGGACAGAGTCTATGATACGTCTAAAGTGTATAATAAACCAATCAGTTCTAAATTTAAAATTCTTTGAAGAAGGAGAGGAGCAAATGATCAATATGGTCATGATAATGAGGCAAGTTTTATAAGAGAGCACCATGACATAACACTTATTAAACCTTGTAAAAGGTTCAGGTATCTGAAAAATGATGAAATATGAAGAGATCTTGATAAGTTATGTCATATTGGAATCAATATTAAATAACCATTGACGGAATCTTTGATATGAAGTAGCGCTCAATGATAAAATTGTGACGAGGATTTTGAATTCAAATCTGTCATATAGTGTGGACAAATAAATGATTGGCCAAGTAAAATGCATAATTCAAGTATATTTTGTTTCACTTAGAAAAGTGATGTTTTGGATTGATAGTCCATGAATCAAGGTATAATGTATGTGGGTACAAATAAATTATTATGCGATGGTATAACGGTAAGATATCAAGTATGACTTGTGACTTGGGGCATAAAGGTTTGTCGCAAAAATCCTGACATTATTGGAGACATTTTCTCCTATGGTGGATGCAATGAGTTTTGTTTTGATCTGGCAATATATGAAAACTTGAATGCATATAATGAATAAATATCATGTCTAGCTAGACAATATTGAAGGTTATATGAAAATTCTTGAAGCAATCAAGGTTTCTGAAAGATATAAAAGTTTCAAAGAAACTTTTTCAATAAAGCTTCAAGAATCATTATGTGGATTGAAATAATCAAGGAACAAAGGGTACAAAAAATGACCCTAATTGTCTTTGCATTTTTATAAAAAGATCAGAATCTAAATTTGTTATAATAGTTATGTATCTTGATGTTGAACAATATTAGCGCTCTTAAAAAGCTTTCAAAAGCTATTGAGTGTTTGAGAAGGGAATCTAAAATGAAAAGATTCTGGAAAGACAAAATTTTGTCTTCACCTATAGATTGACAATTTGACAAACAAAATATTTGTCCATCAATCAACAAACATAGAAATTTTTTGATGCGATTTTATATGGATAAATCACATTCATTGAGTACCCCGATGATTATGAGATCACTTGACATAAATAAAGATCTATTTCGATCTCAAGAGAAGGATGAAGAACTTCTTAGTGATGAAACTCCATATATCAGTCAATTGGAGGCACTAATGAACCTTGCTATATACGATAAAATATTTTATAGTGAATTTATTGACAAGATTATTCTCCTTCCTAACGAGAAGACGTTGAAATGACATCAAGGACATATATGAAGTTATCCTACAAGACAACTAACTGCAAATGAAAGTGTCCACAAGATGATTGTTGCTATGAACAAGTTGAATGAGCAATTTACTTGCAACAACGAGGTCACGAATAGAGTGATTTTCAAGAATGTATTTGGCTAAGATCAAAGGCACATCATATCCATGAAACCAGAAAATGATATGTAAGAATGAGTTCTATAATGCAACATCTTCGTGAATGTAATTTGATCTCAAAGACACTGTCAATATCAACATTTGAGAAGTTGATATATAAGATTGGATGACATCATCATAAGATATTAAGTGATGTTTCAATCAAGGGGAGTATAATACACGTTGCACTATTTTTTCCATGACCGAGGTTTTGTTCCACTGGTTTTCTGCAAGGTTTTTAACGAGGCAACAAATTATGCGTATTAAAAGATATGTGTACTCTTTTTCCTTCACTAATTTTTTTCCCACAAGGTTTTTCCTAGTAAGGTTTTAACAAGGCACATTATCTATGGACATCTAAGGGGGATTGTTATAAATCCATTGAATAGTGGATTGTTCATTTGGTATATTCATGAACTACCAAATTCATGTATGTATATTCCATAGGTGATATGACTGGGGGGGGGGGGGGGGGGGGGGGGGGGGGGGGGGGGGGGGGGGGGGGGGGGGGGGGGGGGG
>JAJOOR010017506.1:0-22293 GCA_036250505.1 Solanum acaule
TTTACTTTGGATTATAGAAATAACATAAATAAATAAGTAATAAAAAATATATGATAATTGAAAGATATGAGATGTACCCCACTTTTTTTCTTCTCTAAGTCTCTTTTTGGTATTTATTTGTTGGAACTTATGTGTTGGTTGGTTGTATTTTCTAAAATATTATAACTTATTTGGATAGTTATTATCTGTTATATTGTATTGTTAATTTAAATATATGTTTGTTTTAGTTGTGTTATAAATTTTATTGTATCATATTATTTAAATTTATTGTTAGATAATGACAAAATATATATAATTGTAAATTGACCATCGGATAGTGAATTTGAAAGGATAAAATATAAAATAATAATTTGAATGCACTTAACAGTCATAATGTTAACAAAAAAAACAATCATAATTGTATATAATAACTTTTAATGGTTGAAAATGATGTGAAGAGATTTAACTTGATTTCTAAATAAAAATATGAGAATATTTTACGTGATTTTCTCCCTTATTTTAGACAAACTTTTTTGATAGTCGAGTATATTAGACAAATTTATTTAGAGAGAAAAAAAAGAGAAGAAAATGATAGTAATAAATTCAAGGAAGGTATTTAAGGAAATGAAATAAATGAAGAAATTTACATTTTTACTTGGAAGAAGATGGGAGAGAGAGAGAGAGAGATTTGATGAAATTGATCATCAAATACTGAATTTGAAAAGATAAAATGTAAAATAATACTCCCTCCATTTCATATTAATTTAATTTTTGAGGTGTTTCACACCTTTTAAGAAAAGTAGATTAAGACATAAATTGAACATAATTTTTCATTTTTATCCTTATTAATTATTGTCAAATTTATTGAAGTCATCACATTGAAAATCCAAATGAAGGGTAAAATTGGAAGAATATTTTAAAAGTAGTCTTGAAAATTGAACAATTAAGTTAATTTGAAAAATGGAAAATGCCTCAAAAATTCAATTAATATGGAATGGAGGAAGAAGTACTATAATAACTATTTTTATGATTGGAGAAATGAAGTGAAGAAATTTTATAGGAATTCTAAATAAAAATTTAGAAAATGGTTAAATTATTATTCAATGATATTATCATTCTATATTATTACGTGATTTTCTTCCTTATTTAAGACTCATAATTATGCAAGGAATTTTAATAATGGATATATTAAGATAATTTTATTTAGAGAAAAAAAATGACAAGAGAGGCATTTTAAGGAAACAAAATAAATGACAATAATGAGGAAATTATATTCATTTTTTTTTAAAGGAAGATTAAAGAAAGAGAAGAAGAGGGATATATTTGAAGAAATGTAATAAATGCCAATAATTAATGAGGAAAGAAATAAAAAAAAATTACACGTTTTTCTTAATCAAAAAATTTAAAAAAAAAGTTCAAAATTCTGAGAAAAGGGGATAAATAATTATACTGTCCAATGAGACATGTTACCTTACTTTTTTAAAAAAATTATTTAACTTTAATATTATATATAGATATAGATTTTTAATAGAAGAAATGATCTAAAAAAATCAAAATGATAAATTAAATTGTGTTAAAAAAAAAGTAAAATACAATGCATATAAAGTTATAACACCTAATTCCTTAAGTTAAATAAATTCTTTAAAAATAACTACAAAGAAAGGAAAATGACTGATTTAAGCATTAATAATAAGATTGAGAAATGGAAAAGAGATTTAATAGCATTGATGATGAAAAGAATTAAAATATGACTACCTTAAATATAAAATAGTAAGGTAAAAATTTCAATTTTTAAAATTAAGAAAGAGGTAAAAACAAAATTATAGAAAAGAAAAATAATAATTCTTTTATTTATAGTTTAAAATATTGCACCAGCAAGTATAGTATCTATATTAATATTGCACCAGCAAGTATAGTATCTATATTTTTTTTAATAGCTAATTAAAAATATCGTTAATAGATTTTTGCTTGCTTTTTAAAAAATTTATATGAATAAATTAGAGCATTGATAAATTCAATAATAATGGACTTACCCACTATATCTAACACACACAAAAAAAATAAAATCCTTTGAGGTGAAATCCTATCAATTAATAAATACAAAAATAAAATGTATTCTAACATTTGAGTTTACTTTTGAAAACGTTTTATATATTAAATTCTATCTTTGTTTTTTTACTTATTTAAATTATTTAATATTTTTAATTATTTTAGTAGCCATATATAATGAAATGATCCCAACTATTAAATACTATTTGAAAACTTGGCAAAAATTAATTATCCCTGAACATTACTGAACAAATTTGTACCGGAGAGGATCTCAAAAAATAATATATATATATATATATATATGCACACATGTTCATTTATCATGGTATTATATAATATAAATTTTAGATTTCTTTCTTATAACTAATATTTGCATGATATCTTGTCCCTAATACGTTTATACAACATCCTAATAATCTAAATATTGAATATTTAATGTTACATAAGAAATCCTTTTCATGCGGATAATCATAATATATCCTATTAGGAAAAGAATATCTGTATATACATAATCTAACCTATTAGAAAAAAAACATATACATATATTTGTTCATGAATTAACACCATATATAATCGTGTCATTATATATTAATTTTAACTAAAGATGCATAAAAGAAAAAATAAAATAGAAAATACTCTTAAGAAAAAAAAAAGAAGTTAAAGGAATAATGTCAACATTAATTTTGGCTCTTTTCAAATGAGAAAATACTTTTTTTCTTATCCTCCTCCTAATTTGATATAAATTTCATAAATATTAATTTTTTCTCCAAATATTCTTCCTTATTCTCCTCTTAATTTGATATGAATTCCATAAATAGATTGATTCTTTTTCCAAATATTCTTCTTGCCCTTTGAACACTCTCCATTCTTATAAATTTCTCAACCAAATGAATTTTTTCCCCAACAAATATTTCTTTGTAGGAAAAATTACAGTGAAACATTCTTTCAAAAAGTTTTTATTTTGAGGAGGTACGCTTGTTGCATGAACTTTCTTTATAATAATGTGATATTCAAAAATTGTTTGACGTGAAGAAGAAGAGGTGAAGGAATTTCCCAATCAAACGAATTTTTTTTTTCCAACAAATATCTCTTTGTAGGAAAAATTATAGTGCTACATCCTTTCAAAAAATATTTTATTTTGAGGAGGTACACTTGTTGCATGACCTTTCTTTTATAAACAACATGATATTCAAAAATTGATTGACGTGAAGAAGAAGAGGCGAAGGAGTCTATGGTTGCTGTTTATGGATGATCAAATGTTTCTATTTTATAGGCAAAAAAATATAAACAGTTGTGGAAAATGAAAAGTTTTTGGTCTCTTCATCTTCCATTTAATTAAATGTATATTAATTTGAGGAATGTTTAAAAGGGATGAGATTAATTGGGTGATGCATTTAAACACTTTCAATTTTTTAAAAGTATGAATTTAAAATAGAAAACAAATAAAAAATATCATAAAAAGGAGATAAAAGATAAATAGAAATGGAGCTTATACAGAGGTGCCAAATCATATTGTTTATATCCAGCTTTATATATATATATATATATATATATATATATAGATTTGTGTTTGGTTATAGAAAAACTTAAATCGAAATTGGAGTTGGATTCTAAATTTGAAAAAGCATTTCAATTTTTTACTCCATCTTTATAAATTTCAAATAATTAAAGCGCTCTTCTCTCTTTTTCAAAAAGTATAACTGAACACAATTTCTTCTCCGATTACCTCCGATTTCAATTCTAAATAAAATAAAAACTAAAATATTTGAATCTATGACCAAAATGTCTACTTAGCTAAACATCTCAATAATACCACTAAATTTCAGATACACAATATAATAAATGGTTTTGTAACGACCTATTTCTGTCGGTATAGAAAAAGCCAATGGGGAAAGAATTGGGGCTAGAAAACTTTTGATTAGTAACTTGGAATTTCCCAACCTAGTCCAAATTTGGAAGAAATCAGAGTCGTTAAAGTGTAGGAAAATCTGGTAACAATCGAGTGACTTATTTATGATTTTGATTACATGAGTGGTTAGATAAGTCGTTACGAATCTGTACGACTTTATGAAATTGAATTCGGGTGAGTAGAACTCCCAGAATCGATCTTAGCGTGAACGATATTTTCTGAGCGTCGTTGGTTAAATGTGTGTTGTGAAATGGGGGTCTTGAAATTATTTAAATAGCTCACTGGTTCCGTGCAAGCCACTGGGGTGGGATTTCTGCCGCCAGGGCGAGGCCACTGTAGTGGGGTGAGGATCGCTGTGGCGGGTTCGACGCGACTTATGGTCGTAAATAAACCCCTAAACATCTTTATTCTGCACTTTTTGATTTTTAGAGCTAAGGAACGAACCCCAGACAACTCTTGACAGTTTTCCACCATTCTTGAGGCTAAAGGTAAGCTTTTCACTCCCCGAATCCATTTTTTGATCTGTATAACGTAGTTTCTTGGGTAATTATCATTGGGGAAAGGTTTTGATCTGAAGTTAATGGTGGAAAAATCCCTAATATGGGTATGGGGATCAAGGTTTGACCTAGGGTTGATATCATTGATTATGATCCGGGTAATTAGGCCTCGTTTATTGATCCTTGCGTCTTGCTTGGAGGGAAGCTACTCTTGAACTTTGAGGTGATTTTGTGAAGAATTGAAAAAGTTGGAAATTTGAGAGTTCTTGATGTTGTTCATGTGTTCTTAAGGAAGAAGAAGCAAAAAGAATACATTTGATCCAAAACTTCAGTTGAAAAGTGTTAGAAGTTGTTTAATTTGCGGATTTTTGATAACACTCAACTACTTATCTTATAATTCAATATGTAGGCGGCCGTTAGCAATATAAACCCAATGAGAGGTTGAGGTCGAATCCCATAGGCAACGGTAAACAAGAATTCAACTCACGAAGTGAACTCACGTACTAAACTTTTGTAAATTTGGTTAATCGATTGAACATAAACGTAAATTTGAGAGATTTAGATTATCAATAATAAGATGTTAACACAAGCGAAGATCAAGGAGTTTCAACAAGTAAGAAGGAAATCTTAGGAGTGTGCGTAATTGGACATCAATTTTAATTCGTATTGTGGGTAATTGCATTGCTAAAAACAGTTGGTTATTAACAGATAGGCTAAACTAACATGCACCATTGAGGTAAGTAAAAAAAATGATTTACAAAATCTGAGTTAAAATAATCATATGGATGAACCTTTTCTCATACGACGATGACATAGATGAGCCTTTGCTCAAAACAGTTGATACATATAAGTTGAAGACAAGAAATCAATACCTGCAAATGGGAGTTTTTGGAGTAGCTGTAAGGATCATCACCAGCATTCATGGGAAAAGATGTTGTCATTTTGGTTCAATGTGTTCTCTTCACTCATAATGTGTTCTTATATATATATATATATGGACTTTGCACTCTTTAACTCCATCCTTTGTGGATGCAGTGGTGGGACCGTTTCACTCTTAACCAGAAGTTTCAGGTTCGAGTCATGGGTATGGAAAATATGTTGTCTGTCACGCCCCAAGCCTACACCCCGGACGTGGATGGCACTCGAGAACCATTACTGGCCCCAAGTGAACCCTTTGGCCTGGCTTACTTACTCAGCGGAAGACTTATACACAAGAGATATAGCTCATGCAATAACTTAGCCAAAAATGGCAACTCAAGTCTTAAACGTATACATCTGAAATGAATAAGACTAAAGAACTAATACTATCAGTCTATGAAGCCTCTAAAACAAAGAGGGATGTCGGGACAGGACCCCCGATCATCCAAACAACTGAAAACTAGAAAGCAAATGATAAAAAAGTCCTCCGGAATGCAAAGAGGCTCACCAACTGACTCAGAGTGCTGAACCTGATCAACGAGGTACTGGATGCTGATCCTGGTTAATTACCTATGTCTGTATCATAAGATGATGCATGCCAACTGGCATCAGTACATTGAGTGTATGAGTATGCGAGTTGGAATGCTAAACAATACATCGGCTTGAAAAGATTCTGAAAGAAACACTTACCTTAGCTCTTCTCAACTCATGAATACTTAACTCAAAATAAAGCAATGAAACACATGCAATATATGAAAAGCTTTGTGAAACAGTAAAAACAACTTAGTTCGTTAAAGAAAATGCAATAACAAACTCAATTTTACTTATATAATAAAGTAATATAGTTTATGTGGGAGTTTCTCTAACCGACAACCACCACTATGAGCCTAAGTGGTGATACAACGTCTTGCCCACGCTGCCAGAACTATCCTATACTTTGCCGTCACATAGAACGCTTAACTTAGTGGATCCACTAGCTTATGCTAAAAACATCTTAAGGAGTCATCTAAAAAGTATGATCCTTTACTACCCATGATGGCTACATGGTTTATGGAGACTTGAGTTAATATGAACTCACATCCCCATATCGGTGCTCAATACTACTCCCAAAATAAACTTAGCTCATATGTTTTAAAAACAAACTTCTTTCTTTGGTTTGAGATAATTACTCAAAACTTAGCTTAAAAGCTCACTTGGAATCGATGTTCCCTTTTCTTGCTCAAATGTGAAAACATTTATAAACTCTTTGAGAATACTTAGTTCTCTTATAGCTTTTTGAGAAATGAACTCAACTATTTACTCTTTGCTTAACTTGAAACTTAAGTCTTAAAACAAAGTTAAAACGTTTGTTTAAGACTTTTGAAAACTTTAAAAACTTTGCTTGACTTGCTTCTTAACTTCTAGACTTGACTCTTAACTTCTCTTGACTTTGATCCTAACTTTCCTTGAATTGGATTATGAATTCAAGGTTCATGATCTCATGTTTATGGATAATTTCATGATGTTTAGATGTACCTTAGAGTGTTGGAATCAACTAGAAAACATAGGTACATTGCTAAGGAACAAGTCCAAAAAGATGGGGGGAAAATGGGAAGAACTGACGTCCATGGCTCTCTGAAAGGCGTGGGGCGCCAACCCTTGAGATTCAGGGACCAAGTTGGGGCACTCTGGCTGGCGCGGTGCCCCAGAGCTCAACATTCAGAGACCTCTTTTTAGGGCTCTAAGAGGCGCGACGCGCCAGGGCCCTCCCCAGCTGTTCCCCAACTTTTCTTCTTCGTTTTTCAACTCTAAACCCTCCCAATCAACTTCGTTCTTTTCCCAAACACTTAGAATCGATTATATCCTCAATATATACCAGATTCAACTCGAAATTTCACCCAAAAACCTGAATCAAATCGCAAGAAACTCCAACAACACAACCCACAAGATATTGAATGAAACTTTCAACAATGTTCATCAAGAACTCAATTTCTAAACTTTCAAAGACTTAAATTCACTGAATTAAATCATGTTTGACGCGTGGGCGAACTAACCCAATGCTATGTGATCTCACATACCTTGTAGGGATCACCCAAGACGAATTCCACACACTAAACTCGACGATCTAGACGAATCTTGCTTCCTGTTCTCCTTTCTCCTCTTTTCTCTTTTTTTTTCCAAGCCCTAGCGTGAACTCTAACTTTTCTAAACTGACCAAAATCTGGTTTTGCCCCAATTAATCTCCTAAAAAAGAATTAGAATAATTAGGTAAGGAAAAGACTAAATTACCCTTCTAAAATCTAGATTAGACTTTCCTTAATCCAACATCCCAACTTCCAAAGGGCATAACTTACTCATACAAACTCGGAATCGTGCAAACTCGGTGGCGTTGGAAAGATCATTCCAAGAGTTTTCCAACCATATCTGTAAGTACACCTAACTCATCCCGAGCTAAGAGTTATGGTCGTTTGAAGTTGACCAAAACTCAACTTTTCCTAACTTGAACAAATTTCTAGATTTTCATTCTTTTCAAAAATAACTATTTCCAATTATTAGCTTCTTCCTAGTTATTTCAAATTGCGAGATGTTACATTGTCATTTTGGTTCAATGTGTTCTCTTCACTCATAATGTGTTCTTATATATATATATATATGGACTTTGCACTCTTTAATCCATCCTTTGTGGATGCAGTGTTGGGACCGCTTCACTCTTAACCAGAGGTCTCAGGTTCGAGTCATGGGTATGAAAAAAATCATGTTGGGCGCATCACCCTCAAATGGTCCCTTTAGTGTGTGATACTAAAATTTAGTCGGGATTCCAATGTGGGCTCCAGACACCGAGTAGAAAACCAAAAAAAAAAAAAAACTTATTCTAGATCTTAGATACCAAAACAATAACAATTAAAATATATTATTGCGGTATAATATGACACTCACATGGTATATACCATGTACTGATAGAATATCATAGAGTTCATGCTTATTTTGATATTTTAATATTTATATTATTTTTAACAAGTTTACTTATGAAAAAAATATTGTTTTCACTTGATAATTATTGTGATTTATAGTACTTTTACATTTTTTAAAATAATAGTAGAAGCTCTAAAGAACAAGTACTTATACCAAGTCATAAATTTCACAAACAATATTTCTGAATTCCAAATATTCTTCAATGATCATGTCACCAATGATTTCAACTACATAAATATACAAAAATTATTTGTTATATAGTTTGGATGAGAAAAATTGTGATTCCATGGAGAAAAGAAAAGGTGGAGCATGTTGTTCAATAAATTAAAAATATATATACTCAACAATTTTTTCATCTTTTATAATTTAAAAAATAAATAGCAATAAGGGTAATGCTAAATGGCCAGAAAATTTGGCCAGAATTTGGACAGAAATTTAAAACTTGTATAATATTTTTTTAATTTTAAAATAAACTAATCCTTTTTCCATTTTTTAACTAAAAGGTATTAAAGTTAATAAGGTAAAAATGTTCAAAAAGATAAAATAACATAGGTAAAATATCATTTTGGCCAAATTCTGGCCAAAAGGATTTTTCCTAGCAATAATTTGCTAATTCTAAAACTTGTAGTTGCGCATATTATTTTGAAAAGTACTACTCCCTATGTCCCTAATTTCTTGTCCTTTTTTGAATTGACACACCTATTAATAAAACAATTAATGATATAGTGAGATTACCATTTTACCCTTATTAATTATTAAGTAGATGAATTAAAAACTTAAGATTTTCAAGAAGTTCAATCTTTTTCAAAGTAATTAATTGAGGGTATAAGAGGAATTTTTTTTGTCCTTTTTTGATTTGTCAAAACAGACAAGTAATTAGGAACAACTAAAAAAAAAAAGTGGACAAGTAATTAGTGACAAACAGGGAAAGAAAATAGAAAGCCTAGAAGTAAGGGAAGAAATTTGGAGGAAAAAATAGAAGCCTAAAAATAACGGAGAAAAAACAGAAGCCTAGAAATAAGGAAAGAAATTTGGATAAAATTGAGATTATTATATTATGAGCAAATTTTGTTGGTTGAAGTCATGATAAGGAAAAATACTTTCAATATAAAATCATAAGTAATAACTTTCAAGATAAAAATACCTTTTACCTAAGAAATTTTAACTTATGACAATCATAATTTATAAATTCATCCAATCAAACTCTATGCATTACATAACATCCCATATGTGCCAAATATTAATTTACCGTCTAATAATCCATGCATTATTATTCATCGCATAATAATCTGTTCATTACTATTATTTATATATATCGTATAAAAATCTAGCTTGCATCATAATTCTTACGTATAATTAGTATGTGAACCAAATAAAGTCACATCCGATTCATCAGTTTGTTTCAAATATATTCATGATATCTAAATAAATATCTAAAGAAAGTCCAAGTCATGTTACAGTTTTATGACTAGTGCAAATAGGTTTTGTATAGTAATATAAAAAGGAAAACAATATCTCAAATAATTTATTCTACAAATTTTGTCCACACAAATTCAAATTATTGTTTGATTGAAATGATCCTTGGACACATATATATATGACCAATCATTATCAACCAACAACATAATTTTTCTTTTTAACTATTTGATAATAAGCTATAAATATACTTAATTGTATTCTAATTATCTTACATTTTGCTAATTTATTTATCACGAATTATAACACTCATTAATTATGATGATTTATATATTTATTTGTGTAGGAAAATGGCTGGATGTTAAACGGGAAAATAAATTTGCGGAATAGATGTTATAAGTTTAAAGAAAATGTTACAAAGAGGTAAAACATAACATAGAATATTGATTTCGATAAAGCTTGACTTTTATAGTGAAATGTTATAATAGAGGTATTTATTATTATTTTATTGAGCAGAATTTATGTATATAATCTACTTTTATCAAGATTCCAATAAATAAGCGAAGGTGGCACTAAATCAAAAATGATATTTAGCGCCAATTAATTAATGGTAATAACGACAAAGGCTTTATCAGTCTTTGTTAATATATATATATATATTTATTACGGCTAAAAGCTATTTTTGTTATAGAGAGGTCCATTTTTTGAACTAATTATTTAGACGTTTGAAGTTTGACTATCTTATTTTGATTAAAATGTCCTTTTTCGTGTAATTAATTAACAAAGAAAATTATTTATACTTAGTTTCTTTAATTTTAAATATTTCTACATATTTTAAATGTTAGTATGATATATAACTTAGTCATTTTTTAAAAGTTGAAGTCGCAAATTTTCTTCTATATGACAAATAAATTATGATTATCAATTTGTCATACTGTAAAATATCAAAATTGAACTTAAAAATACCAAATAAAAGGGACATTAAATATATTTTATACTGTTAAATGATCATTATATTTTGTCTTCAATATATATATATATATATAAATATACATATATATACTAGTTTCACGGCACGTGCGTTGCACGTGTGTATTCTATATATAGTATACGATGTTGTAAAATAGAATTAATATTACTATATTAAATATTTTTAGTAAATAATTATAATTTAAAGAACATAGGACAAGTGCTTTAAAATGATTAATACAGATTGTTATAAAGTTATTTGTATTTTGAGATCAAAATGACCAGATATTATTGAAACATTTCAAAATACATTCAAAGTTTAAATATGGGGAGAAAGTGACATTTCTTTAGTAGTATTATTATTTACTTAACTCAATTTTGTAAACAAATCTAACCAACAAATTTTAAAAAATATATCAATACAAAAAAAGTCACCAATAGTCTTTTCTCTTGAGGTTATGAACATAAATGATGGACACCATTTAAGTATAATTTTTCTCTTAAATATTCATACTTCAAATTTAGCATGTGCATGACACTAATAAGGATTACAATAAATATTTCAATATTATATCTTTATAGTAATCTATATTTTACCAATTAATATTTGAGTAAGACTATCATAGAGAGGTAATTCTACAAAAAAATGTACTTTATTGTTATAATGAATGATGGTTAAATTGAGGTTTGAGTGTATGTCAAATATTTAGCTTGATCAATTCTTTCTTTTAGATATACATGTATATTTAAGTAGCATAATTTAATTTTAATACATGAACAACATCACCTTTGGTGAAAAATATGTCATTTCTTTAAATTTCTACCTTATCTTTGTAGAATTGTAGTCTTCTCCTTTTTCGTGCCGCATACATACCATAAAGTTGTTTTCTGATGAAAAATATCTAGTATCTTATAGAAGTTGTATCGTGATATAAAATATTAAAATTTTTCAATAATAAAAATAAATAGATGAATAAAATTTAAAGTATTGTTTATAGAATCTTTAATTTGAATTAAGATTATGTTATGATCAATCACTATTTTTTTATCTATTTTTATATAGCTAACAAGGAGTGTATCTTGTGACATAAAATTTTCTCAAATTAAAATGAACACAAAATAATAGGAAAAAAAAAATATATGGAACGATACATAGCCAATGAAGAAGGAAGACAAAAATATATGTTCATGATATTTTCACAATAAAGGTCCATTTGATTAAAACTCTTGTCACCAACAATTTACTTTCTTCTTTCATTTTTACTTACCTATCTGTTACAAAATAATTATTATCATGTCTATATTATCATATTATAAGTAATAGTGAAAATCTATTTTTGAAATAGTGGATTTAATATCAAAACTAATGATTCAATGAACTACGTTGATGCTCGTTGTTAAAGCCAATTCAGAAAGAAACTACTTCATTTGAGGGTAAAAAAAATATAAAATAAAAAACCAAAGAAGAAATATCTTACACAAATCATGTGACTTTATTTATATTTGTTTATTATTATTGTCTTTCCCACAACATTTCATCACTGTTAACTCATGGAAATCGTAAGAAAAAATACGAGTGTTATGATGATTTGCTACAATTTGTTCACCAACTCTTTCTTATGTGGTACCTCGAATTTCATTAAATTTTGAACTTAATCAACTGTTACAAATAACCCTGAGATTTTTTAAGAAGAAGAAGAGTAGAAAACTTTAAAAAATCGTAGTTTAAAAGTGAGAGGAAACCCTCTATTTATAGCTAACAAATAATAGTATTAATAGATGCAAATTGTTCCTTATTAAAAAAGTTACAACTTTTCGTAAAAGTCACTGCTCATCGGAAAAATCACAACCTTTTGTAAAAGTCACAACTCATCGAAAAAGTCACAACCCTTCGAAAAAGTCACAACTCTTTGAAAAAATCACAACCTTTCGGAAAAGTCACAACTCATCGAAAATGTCAAACAAATTTTTTTCTCACATTAAAATGAACACAAAATAGTAGGAGAAAATATATGGAACGATACATAGCCAATCAAGAAGGAAGACATAAATATATGTTCATGCTATATTCACTATAGAGTTCCATTTGATTAAAATCTCCTTTCACCAACACTTTACTTTCTTCGTTCATTTTTACTTACATATCTATTAAAAAATAATTATTATCATGTCTATATTATCATATTATTATTAAAAGTGAAAAATCTATTTTTGAAATAGTGGATTTAACATCAAAACTAATGTTTCAATGGACTACATTGATGCTCGTTGTTTTAGCAAAATCAGAAAGACACTGCTTCATTTGAGGGTAAAAAAATAAAAAACCAAAGAAGAAATAACTTACTCAAATCATGTGACTTTATTTATATTTATTTATTATTATTGTCTTTACCACAACATTTCGTCATTGTTAACTCATGAAAATCGTAAGAAAAAATACAAGTATGAATTTATGAATGATTTGCTACAATTTGTTCACCAACTCTTTCTTATGTGGTACCTCAAATTTCGTTGAATTTTTAACTTAATCAACTGTGACAAATAACCCTGAGATTTTTTAAGAAGAAGAAGAAGAGTAGAAAACTTTAAAAAAACGTAGTTTAAAAGTGAGAGGAAACCCTCTATTTATAGCTAACAAATAGTAGTATTAATATAGGTGCTAATTGTTCCTTATTAGAAAAGTTATAACCTTTCGTAAAAGTCACTGCTCATCCAAAAAATCACAGCCTTTCGCAAAAGTTACAATTCATCGGAAAAGGCACAACCCTTTGGAAAATTGACAACCCTTTGAAAAACTCACAACCTTTCGGAAAAGTCACAACTCATCGAAAATGTCAAAACCCGTCAAAAAAGTCGAAACTCTTTGGAAAAGTCACATCTCTTTGAGAAAATCACAACCCTTTAATATGAAAGGGTATCTACATTTAGTATAATATAAATAATTAAATTAATAAATAAAACAAATTGAATATTTTTAATTAGGGGTATTATAATAATTCAATATTCATTTTAGGAGCTCATGTTTTTAAGATAGTATAAATAAATATATATGTATAATGGTTATATGTGGATTGAGCTGCCAACTGTCGGCCATATAAAGTTAAAACTCTATATAAGGACATTTACTTTGAAAAACAAAAAAAGTGCATCAAGTAGCCAAATATACATTAACTTACCCTTTAATTTGGCTTCAATTAATATTTATATATTTTAATTTTAATTTGTACATAAATTAATATATGTGTTCTATGTGATGTTTTTATTAGGTATTTGTCCTGATTTTTTTTTATTTTTTTTATCATAAATAGATTTTTGTTTTTTTAAAAGAAAAACATAAAGTCTTCGTATTTGGCTAGTCCTTTTTTCGTATGAAAATGTCTAAGACTCTATAAATAGAGGTTTGTTTCTTCTAACTTAATCAATATTCACAATGTCGTCCTAGGGGTTTTGAGAGTTTTGGTTAGGGAGGAGAATTTGTGGGACATAAGTGATGCATTATTACTTGTGTGAACCTCCTTGTATTCCGAGTGAATTGGTTGACGTTATTTCTATCTATATTTTGTACTCTCATAATTATATAGTGAATTGTTTATCTCATCTTGTGAATATAGGTCGATTAACCAAATCACATTAAATCTTTGTATCTTATGTTATATTTCTTATTTGTCTTCTCGCCAGATATATAATGTCAAATTAAAATATATACTATGTTTATATATTATATCGTTCCTTTTTATGAAATTGTGTGGACAATAACTTTAAATGGCTATTCATGAATTATTTGTTTTCTTGTCTTTTACAACTTGTTTGGCACCTAATCCTAAATCTGACATGATGAGTAGGACTTTTGGTTTATCTTAGTTTTTTATTTTTGGTTTTCTCATTTGATGTCTGAAGTTTATAGGAGTTCTCATTAAATTTAAAGAAGCTAGATAGAAGAAAAAAAGAAAACCATTTAACCTTTGATAAAGCACAAAATTTCGAAAGAAAAAATAATGAAGACTTTTGAAACTTATGATATTAAATATGATAAAATATTTATATGGCTACAAAATTAATTATTAGTACTTGTATGATAATAAAAATATCTCATTAAAGATAAAATATAAAGTTTAAATTATATCACTTTCAAATTTAAAATATTTTCAAACGGATTAAAAATGAAAAAAAATCACATTCATTAAAACAGACGGAACCAAATTTATTTCTCTCGACCTCTGATCTATAAATACACTCTTTAATTTTATTTTTTTTACAATGTGAATATATTATTTATACGTTTCGTTTAGAAAGTGGTGTTCATATATCCCAACGGTTGATGCATATTTATTATTTATGTTAATAGACCTATATTTACTGAATTAAAAGGAGATCTTAAAGCTATTTTTATTTAATTTTAAAAATGTCACGTGACTTAAAAAATTACCATATATACTGAGTTAAAAGAAAATTCATTTATATTTGATTCAAAACAGACAATAGCACGTGATGCTAACAATATGTTTGAGTCTATCAACCCAACGAAAAAGCAAAGTAGGGCTGATAGCCAGCTATATTGATTATCAGTATATGGAATTGTGTGGATAATTATAACTTTGAATTATTGGAGATATATTTGTTTTCTTCTTATATTACAATTTATTTGCACTTATTCTTATTTCAATTATTACATGACTTGGACTTATCTATCATGAATTTGAATTTTGAAAGGTCCATACTATGATTGGATATTATTTCCTAATTTTAGACAATTAGATGTGTTATGCATATTGTGTGGAGCATTTCCATTTACCTAGTGGATGAAATATGTACTATTTATCTGACTTATTTGGTTCACATATTAGTTATCATGCGTACTATTTATAATGTACCATTATTTTTGTACATGAATAATAATGAATCATGAGCAAATGTGTGGATTATAACTTTTGGTTCTTGGATTATTAGAGATATTATTTTTCTTCTTAGGTTACAAACTTGTTTACACTTATCTCAATTTCAACTGTAAAACATGATTTTGAAGCTTGAAGAGTCCATACACAATAACAATATTAATATACTCAATAAAATTTTATAAGTGAGATCTAGAAAAAGTATAGTATACGTAGATTTTATCATTATTTCGTAGAGATAGAAATGTTATTTTCGAAAGGCTCTAAACTCAAGTGCAGCAAATCCCGATATAAAAGAGACGGAAACAGTGATGATATTATAGCAATTAATACAAAATAGTGTGATAATCAAAATATCAAAAATAAGAACTACACTAATACTAGTATAATGCTAATTAATGATAAACATCAACCACCCTAAGTAAGATAAACTACACTACCAATTAACTTTGACAGTGGCAGATTCAAGATCTATAGGTTGTGGGTGCTTCACCTTTTTAACATAAAATCATTGCCGTTCATTTGGTATAAGTGCAAAAACTATTTAGACACAATAGTGAAAAAATTAATGAGAAATTTATGTTTAATATTACTATCACAAAAGAAGACGCGATCACAAATTATAATATACTCGATAACTTTTCGTACTTTGAAACTAAAGTGAGTAATAATAACATTGCTTACCCTTGCTAATATCTTATATTATGCTTTACATAGAGAATTAAACAGTTTTGTAAATATAAAAAAAAAAATATTGTAACAACCTGTTTACGTCGTTATAGCAAAACCAATAGGGAAAGAATTGGGGCCAGAAAACTTTTGAGTAGTAACTTGGAATTTCCCAACCTAGTCCAGATTTGGACGAAATCAGAGTCGTTAAGGTGTAGGGAAATCTGGTAACAATCGGGTGACTTATTTATGATTTTGATTACATGAGTGGTTAGATAAGTTATTAAGGAATCTGTACGACTTTACGAAATTGAATTCGGGTGAGTAGAACTCCTGAAATCGATCTTAGTGTGAACGGTATTTTCTGAGCGTCGTTGGCTAAATGTGTGTTGTGAAATAGGGGTCTTGGAATTATTAAAATAGCTCACTGGTTCCGTGCAAGCCGCTGGGGCGGGATTTCTGCCGCTAGGGCGGGGCTGCTGTAGCGGGGTGAGGACCGCTGTGGCGGGTTCGACGCGACTTAAAGTCGTAAATAAACCCCAAAACGTCTTTATTTTGCACTTTTCGACTTTGAGAGCTAAGGAACGACCCCAGACGAGTTCTTGACCGTTTTCACCATTCTTGAGGCTAAACGTAAGATTTTAACTCCCCGAATACGTTTTTTGATTCGTAGAACGTAGTTTCTTGGATAATTATCCTTCGGGAAAGGTTTTGATCTGAAGTTAATGGTGGAAAAAACCCTAATTTGGGTATTGAGATCTTGGGTTGGCCTAGGGTTGATAATGTTGATTTTATCCAGGTAATTAGGTCTCGTTTATTGATCCTTGCATTAATTGTATGTTTTTAGACCACGAACAAGTGGGAAGAATCCAGAAAGGGAAGATTCAAGTGCCTTAGGGGATTCAAGCTTGGATTCGAGGTAGGTGATGGTTGTGATTTCATGTTGGTGTGATATATGTTTGTAATTGCTCATTATAATGCATGTATGTATGCGAATGTTGCATTATTGATCACCCTAATCGTAATTGAGGATAATTGAATAATTGTATGCCATGAATCACCTTTTGTTGTATAATTGTGAGAATATACATTGTGATTGTGGTTTGTTGAATGGATCGGGTGTTGCGTTCCAACACACTAACTTGGATCGGTTACCACATTCCGGCATAAATATGGGATCGGTTGCCACGTTTCGACATAAATATGGGATCGATTACCACGTTTCGACATAAATATTGGATGAGGTACCACGTTACGGTATGCTAACAGTTTGGGTGTGGGTTCCATGAGAGGACCATTGAATATACATTGTGATTGTGATTTATTGAATGTATCGGGTGTTGCGTTCCGACACACTAACTTGGATCAGTTGCCACGTTCCGGCATAAATATAGGATCGGTTGCCACGTTCCGGCATAAATATAGGATCGGTTGCCACGTTTCGGCATAAATATGGGATCAGTTGCCACGTTCCGACATAAATATTGGATCGGGTACCACGTTTCGATATGCTAATAGTTTGGGTGTGGGTTCCATGAGAGGACCATTGAATTGGGTTTCGTGAGAGGACAATTGAATTGTGTTGTGTATCTACTTGTGATGATTACGTTCATATCTAATGATGATTGATATTGGAAGACTGTATGTTGCTCTAAATCGATAACCAATGTGTATTATTGAGAATGTGGGATGCTACATTGATCTTGAAAAGATAACTAATATTGTATATGTTCGGTATATTCCTGTTTTATAATGTTGTGGTTACTTGCATGTGTTTCACTTATTGGGATAGCCGCGTGATCCTACAAGTACACTGTGGTTGTGTACTAATACTGCACTTGTTTGTTCTTTGTTGAGTACAGGGCATCTTCAGACGTCTATTGATAGACCTCAGCTAGGTGACTGTTGAGTGTTATTAGATTTAAGGATGAGCCAGTTCTTTCAGGCTGCCAAGGATCTTTTTTGTTTAAGTCCACTCTTTTCGGACTCAGACTATTTGTTTAAGGTGTTGTTTAGTTTCGGGGTTGTAACCCTTGTTCTTAGACTTGTCATTAGTAGAGTTTTGGTACAATGACTTTCGGGTTCTAGGGGTTGTTCTTCTGCATTAGTTTTGTTAAGTTATTTGTTTAAACCTTTGGAGTTTATGGGAACTCTATATAATTTCTGCATTTAAACCTGCTTCCGTAGCTTTAAATTGTTAGTTAGTTAGTAGTTATGATTCTCCCACCGGAGGGTTAGTGTGGGTGCCAATCACGACGATATGGGTCGTGACAAATACTTATGTAGTTTGAATGAGAAAATTTGAGATTCCATGAAGAGAAAGTGGACCATGTATTTCTAAATATGTATTCAACATTTTAAAACATATTTTGTAATTAAATAGATAGCAATGATTTTTGGTAATTCTAAACTTGTAGTTGAGCATATTGTTTTAGAAACTATTGAAGAGGAATTAGAAGCCTAGAATTTGGGAAAGAAAATAGAAGCCTACCAACAAGAGTTGTGGTGGAGTGGTAAGTACTCCTTCATTCTTAACCAGACGTCTTTGGTTCGAGTTTCCAATATGGGACTTCTCGTTGTGAATCTGGATTTAGTCAGGCTCTAATATGGGTACCGAACACCATATGAGAAAAAAAAAAGATAGCTTCATTACCCACTTATTAACCAAAGAGCCACATGCAACAATTATTTAATAGTTTATGTATCAGTTACTTTCGGAGAAAGAAATTTTGTTAAAATTAATAACTTTTACCTTAGACTAACAATATCAAGAGAGAAGATTAAATGAATTGCCTATATAATTGTTGATTTAAAACAAACCTTACGGTAAAAGAAGAATTTCTAAAGTTTAATTAGTTCTTATTATAGAAGGATAACGTTCTTTTAAATAAACTAAAAACAAAAGGATATAAATTGGAACAAGAAAATATATACTAATTATACACATGAACTATAATTATATGCTTTCTTTTAGAGAATATTATCAAGAAATATTGAACTCTTGTGTATATTAGTGTATGTATTAGTTTTTAGGTTTTATATTAACTTTTACGTTTTAGTCATCAAAATTTGGTTAAGTTGAATGCTTACATCATTGAAAAATTATTATTAGACTAACAAAATAACTATTATGTATTTGATAGTACCTACTACCTATTTTGTCAATTACTACTAATTTAACATATCTTGATTTGTAAAAACTTTATCTATAGCTAAAAAAATATAAGATTGAAATAATATTCATGTGACATGGAGTTAAACAGTGCAAAATTTACATATATAAGATCACATTATGAGTGAATTAGAAAACACATTAAGCCAAAATGACAACATCTTTCCCCATGAATGCTGGTGATGGTCTTTATAGCTACTCCAAAAACTCCCATTTGCAGGTATTGATCTCCTATATTTTAGTTTAACATATTATAGCAAATTATCTAATTTTTGTTTTTAATCCAACTTATATCAAACACATTTTCGTCTACAAAAAATATTTTGTGAGTGTAAATGTAAAACTCAATCAAGAATTCATCAAGCATAATGTTGGATAATGTCAATTTTCTTCTTGTGGTGAGGACCACGAGGGGGTTGGGTTTCCCAGGTTGGAGTTATGATCGAAAACTGGAGCTTAATTGATGGACTTAATTAAGAAATAAAGTTGTGCCCTTGATATTAGCTATATTTTTTGTCATGATGGTAAGTGCTAGATTCTTACAAGTGGTATCAGCCAAGATCATGATTCGATTTCCAAGAGCAAAAAGATGCATGAGGCAAGTGTTGGGAGGAGGATTGTTGGGTAACACCAACATCTTGCCTATGGTGTAAATAGTTTTGTCATCATACTAAAGTAACTAAATTTTTCTATCAACGTGACTTTATTGTTATAATTGCACACAGAAAGAAATAATAGATGGTGTAAAGGAGATGGTGAGAGATGCAATTATTCGAAAGCTTGACATCAAGACCATATTATCTTCTTCAAACACAATACATATTACAGAGTTGGGATGTTCTGTTGGACCAAACACTTTTATCTCAATGCAACATGTTGTAGAAGCTCTAAAGGACAAGTACTTATACCAAGACCAAGTCATAGATTCCACCAAGAGTATTCTTGAATTTCAAATATTCTTCAATGATCAAGTCACCAATGATTTCAATACCCTCTTTCAATCATTACCCGTTGACCGATCCTACTATGCATCCGGAGTTCCAGGATCTTTTTATGATAGGTTATTTCCATCGCGATCAATACATTTTCTACACTCTTCTTGTGCTTTACATTGGTTATCTAAGATTCCAAAAGAATTGCTAGATGAGAAATCCCCAGCATGGAATAAGGGACTGATTCACTATGTTGGTGCATCAAATGTTGAAATAGTGAATGCTTATGTTGCTCAATTTGAGAAGGACATGGAAATGTTCTTTAATGCAAGAGCTGAGGAGATTGTTACCGGAGGAATGATGGTGCTTGTTACACCATTTTCAGGCTATGTACGTCTTCCGGAATTTTTTGGTTCTAGTCTTATGGATATGGTGAATGAGGTAATCTCTATTTTATTTTATATGACGATGTTTTGCCTTTTGGCTTGTTTTGAACAAGTTCCAAGTGTATTTTAGTATGTCATATACTTTTACCCATTTCAATTTATTTAAACTTTTTTGACTACGCATAAAGTTTTCAAAGTTTAAACAGTAAAGACTTTTAAAACTTATATTGAGACAAAATATTTGTGTGGCTATAGCCTATAAGATTATAACAAGCACTTTAGTTGGAACTTATGATAGTAAATATGCTAAGCACTTTTTCAACAAATTAAAAAGAAAATATGTTCACATAAATTGAAATACACTGATAATAAATTAGTAGTTGATGTTTCTTTCTTTTTGTCATAGGGAAAATTAGATGAATCTCTAGTTGACTCATTCAATTTGCCATTATATTTTCCCTCTCCTCAAGACATGACTAAAGTAGTGGAGAAAAATGGACTTTTTAGCATTGAGAGAATGGAGTTGAGAAATATCAAATCAGATGAGGCTGATGCAAAGACTATAATGATGAGTATAAGAAGTTCTATAGAAGGAGTTATAATCAATCATTTTGGAAGTAAAATAGCAGAAGAAGCTTGTACAAGAACAATTCTCAAGAGTGAAGAGATTTCAGAATGGACAAAACTTAATTATAAGAAACCAAGCATATTGTTTGTCGCTTTAAAGTGTAAATGCATTTCTGTGAAGAAATTTACTCCTATATAATTTAGGTCTATGGAGAGATAATGTGACATATCTCGCAGGCCAAGTACTATGTTCTGCCTAATATTTTTGGATTTTTCTCATTTGTTTCACTTTATGTTCTCTACAAAGAAAATTAAAAAGTGTCTATGTTAATTTTTCTATATTGGCCTCCTTTTCTTGCTCTTTTTTCTTTTCATATATACAAAAACAAATTTCATCTACTCAAAATGGATTTGGGTGGAATTTGAATAACAGAGAATTTGATTTTTTTTTTCATTTGTTTTTTATTTTATCAAAGTCAATTTTATTTTAAATAATATATATTACCTAAATATGATCCAAGAATTTTGAATGGTAAAGGGAAAAAATTAAAAGAACAAGTGAACAACAATAGAGATGCTCATTTTGGGGGCTCTAACCCATTACCACAAGTATAAGTACAAATTTAATATTTTATTTTATGGTAAAAATAATCGATTTTGTTCCATTATTATTCAAAATTGAGTTGTTTTACACTTCTAAAAATGGAAAATTAACTTGGATGCCTGTGCAGCCAAAAACATTACCTGTGAAATTACTCGTTTTTAAGAAAAAATATTAACAATAGTGTAGCAAATAACTCACGGCATAGCATGCCTGTATACATCATCAACTATATTTATATTGTACAAGTGTATGGAGACGTAATATAACATAACTCAAACTATAAAACTCCTACAAATACCAGACTAGGAATTTTGGACTAGGAGTCCTAATAAATAGTACTAAAATTCGAGAGAATTATGTGTAATTATCTAAACTATTATTT
>JAJOOR010017507.1:0-18703 GCA_036250505.1 Solanum acaule
TAGTTTTGTTTTATTAGGGTGTTGCAGGGTCTGTCCCAACATCCATCTCAGTATTTTAGAGGCTTCATAGACAGTTAGTCAGTTAGTTTTGAGTCTCTTATCTATGTATATATGTAAATATTCTATTTTGAGATTCGAGTTGCCTTTGTGGCCAGATTTTATAAGTTAAGTTGTTTTGTAACCTTGCATTTGCATTGAGTTATTCTATTGGGTTAGGTTTCCGCTGAGTTAAGAAAGCCAGGCCAAGGGTTCGCTCGGGGCCAGAATTGGTCTCCGGGTGCCGGTCCCACCCAGGGTGTAGGCTCAGGGCATGACAATAAATTACTACATACTATATAACAGACTATTGGTAAACGAAAGCTCATGCTATTGCATCCCAACAACTCAGTAGACTTAAATCCTGCAATTTTCAAAAATAAAGAATTAAAGTTGAGTGCTTTAAGGATGAAGGAGGTGGAAAATACATCGATATATAAGAAGTAATCTTTTGAAGGATAAAGATCAAGTTGAATACCTGGAGGTCGCTACTAACTAATATCTTTTCTTGTGCCTTTTCATTATCGTAATCATTCTGTGTTCCAATTTCGATACCATCCTCGAAAACCATGTTGGATATTGAGTTGACAACATTATGTATATTATAGACAGTCCAATAACAAGTCCACAATCGTAACCCATGAGAACCGCCTGCCAATTGATCATTGGTGAATCTTCTTCTTCTACTAGTTCTTGCTCAACTGGAATTGTCGCTTGTGGTACCCTATCATCACGACCACAATCTCTTGAGGGTGGAAATCCTCGTAACCCATCATTCCTTTGGTATGAATTGTTCTCAAACGTATCAAATTGTTTTCCTTTGGGGATGCATCCAACAAGATGATTGTGAGAGAGATTTAAGACTTCAAGTGACGTGAGGGACACAAGTTGTTGTGATATTTCACTGCCTATTTTGTTGGATGAAATATCCAACGATTCAAGTACCGATAAATGTTTCAGTGATTCTGGTATGTGACCTTCCAAGACATTATGAGATAAGTTCAAGGTACGAAGTCCAACGAGATCTCCAATAATGTTTGGAATACGACCTTCAAATCTATTCATTGGGAGATCGATAATTATTTGTGTAGTCAAAACATGAGGAAGTTCATAATCCAGTCCCTTCGTTGTCACTATCAAAGAATTTTTGTAATAATAAGAATATATATCTGCTACATACTTTCGGGTTCCACTGTTCTCACCATTTTTTTTCATGGCTTGAAAATTCTGAAACAAGCTCAATGGTAACTCTCCACTAAATCCATTGGATGAGAGATCTATGACTCGAATTTTAGCAAACAAGTTGTCAGACCTTATAGGGCCATAGAACTTATTTGATCTCAACTTTAAGATCTGCAAATCAGGTAGCTCTCCCAACCATTTTGGAAACGTGTCATTCAACTCATTGTTACTTAAATCTAGAAATTCCAATTTTTTACAATTGATAAAAGATGATGGAACTTTCCCCTGTAGCTTATTGCCATTTAATTTAATGATGTTGAATCGGTTTTCAATACTAAAAGTTGAATTAATTGTCCCACTAAGACTATTGTTGCTTAAATCCAAAATCCAAACTGTACTCATCTCACCCAAACATTGTGGAATTGTTCCCTCCAAATTATTACTTTTCAAATCTAGTAGAAACAATGTTTTCATATTGCAGATAGCTGAATCAATCTGTCCACTGATATTATTGTGTGGGTGAGATTCCATAGTGGTTTAGGAATAGGCCCTGCCAGATTAGAATCACGCATGTCCAACTCATGAAGTGAAGTTAGATGGCTAAATGATTCAGGTATCCTACCGGTAATATTCACATAACCGAGATATAACATCATGAGTGATGCACTGCTATTCCATTTGGTTGTGGGAAACCTAACAGTGAACTGGGGATTTTCTGATAAATCAAGGGATTCTAAGTTGGAAAGGTGGAAAACTCTTTCGGGCAATAACCCACATAACTCTGTGTATGGAAGCCGTAGATTTGTTAAATAAGAAGAGAAATTCAGAGGAATGGTGGAAGAGATGTTCACGGAGTTAAGGTTCAGCTCTCTTAATTGGGTCAAGTTCTTAAAGAGCAGTTCAAAATTGTGAGGCCCAAGACTAAGCTCATTTGGATCAACAGTCCATATATTAAGAATGTATAATTTAGAAAGATGAGAGATTTCAAAAGGGATTAGACCTGTAAAACTTGAACTCGACAAATCAAGATGCGTCAAGTTAGAGAGCTCACCAAATTTAGATGAAATGAGCGATCCAGTGAAATCATTACTAGACAAATCAAGCCTTTTGAGATTGGAGAGCTGAAAGAGGGTACTACTGGAATGAAACTTGCCTTGAAGTTGGCTGCAACGGAGATCAAGCTCAATCACTTGTCCTGTGGTCTTGTCACAATGAACTCCATTCCATAAGCAACAATCTGTGCTCTTGTTCCATAAAAGAATTTTTGGATGAGAAAACTCACAATCATAAGAAGCATCAGGATTAATGGTAAACATGTGCTTGAATTGTAGAAGAGAAAGAGCTTGATCTTTGGGGCACAAATGAGGTAAGGATGACGAGAAAGCAAGTTGACAAAGAAAGGTATATAGCATAATTAAAAATACAAGTTTTACATAATCCATTTTTGCTCTAAAATGATCAAAACTAATTAGGTTGGTAGAGAAGAAATCAAGAAATGTTTATATAGTACTAACTATTTTGAAGCAAACTTTTTTATGTCTAAATCACATAAATAGCATTGATAAATATATTCATTCTTTTGTCTTGAGCATCAAAAATAAATTGTGACAATTCTCTAAATGTTGGAAAAAGATATTCAGAAGCATATATCTACATCACAATAGAATTGTTAACAAAAACAAATGAATTTAGACTACATCTTGTTAACTTCATATATTGGAACATTACATACTAATGTATATATTAAGCAAAACAATAATTATTATATCATCAAAATTATATTATTTTCCTCAAGTACTCGAGGTTATGGAATATACCCTCTTAGGATACAACGACTTACTTCATCAGAATAGTGGTACCTCATATTCCGCTAAACTTTGAACTCACTCAACGACAATAAATCACACAAAAAAATTTAAAATGCAAGAAGAAGAAGAGTAGAAGTTTAGAAAAAATTATGATTCAAAAATGACAGGAAGTCCCTCTATTTATAATCAACAAAGGGTAGTATGAACAAATGTTTTTTTGTGTCTTATCTGAAAAATCATGACCATTCCGAGAAGTCACAACACTTTGGAAAAGTCACAACTTATTGAAAAAGTCACAACTCTTGGAAAGTCACAACTTATTGAAAAAGTCACAACTCTTTGGAAAAATCACAACTTATTGAAAAAGTCACAGCTCATCGAAAAATTACAACCCTTTGAAAAAAGTCACAACTCATCGAAAAAGTCATAACCTAAGTTAGGGATATTATAGTAATTTAACATTCAAGTTAGGAGTTCATGCTTTTAAGGTAATATAGATATGATATGATATGATAGCTGTGACATGTTTTCTTTTTGTTACAGAATCACTATAGATATGTATATGATAGCATAGCTTATTTATAGGGATTCGATTATCTAGTTACCATAGTTAGCTTATTCTCGTTATGTACTTATACCATTGTATTATTTTGAGTAATAAGATAAGTTATTCTCCTACCTTATAAGTAACACTTTCTTCGATCTTTTGATGAAGGACCATCATGAGTCTGTAGAAAAATATTTTTGAACTCTTTAAGTACAGATTTTTATGTTTCTAAACTTAAAGTCGAGTGCTCTATGTTTGTGTTATGATGTCATGTGAAAGAGTTGAGTGAAATACAAATTTATACAAATACATTCCATAGACAAATGAAAACAAAATCTTTATTCATAGGATAACAAACACTTCATGGAAGCATCACAAATGATGAAAGATAAAGACTTTTATCTGCATCGTCAGCAACTCTGTAGACTTAAATCCTGCAATTTTCAAAAATAAAGAATTAAAGTTAGGAGCTTTAGGATGAAGGAGGTTGAAAATACATTGATATGTAAAAATTTCTTCTGAAGGATCAAGATCAATGTGAATACCTGGAGGTCGCTACATACTAATATCTTTTCTTGTGCCTTTTCATTCTCGTAATAAGTTTGTATTCCAATTTTACAACCATCCTCGAAAACCATGCTGGATATTGAGTTGACAACATTATGTATATTACGGACAGTCCAATAACTAGACCACAACCGTAACCCATGAGAACCGCCTGCCAACTAATCATTGGTGAATCTTCTTCTTCTTCTTGATCCAGCTCAACTGGAATTGTCTCTTGTGGTACCCTATTATCACGGCCACAATCCCTTGAGGGTGGCAATCCTCGTAATCCATCATTTCCTTGGTATGAACTGTTCTCAAACGTATCAAATTGTTTTCCTTTGGGGATGCATCCAACAAGATAATTGTGAGAGAGATTCAAGACTTCAAGAAATGTGAGGGATGCAAGTTGTTGAGGAATTTCTCCGCTGATTTTGTTAGATGAGAGATCCAATGATTCGAGTAAAGATAATTTTTGCAATGATGTTGGTATATGACCTTCCAAGACATTATGAGATAAGTTCAAGGTACGAAGTCCGACGAGATCTCCAATAATGCTTGGAATACGACCTTCAAGTCTATTCATTGAGAGATCGATAATTATTTGTGTAGTCAAAACTTGAGGAAGTTCATAATCCAGTCCCTTCGTTGTCACTATCAAAGAATTTTTGTAATAATTAGAATATATATCTGCTACATACTTTCGGGTTCCACTGTTCTCACCATTTTTTTTCATGGCTTGAAAATTCTGAAACAAGCTCAATGGCAACTCTCCACTAAATCCGTTGGATGAGAGATCTATGACTCGAATTTGAGCAAACAAGTTGTCAGTCCTTATAGGGCCATAGAACTTATTTGATCTCAAATTTAAGACCTGTAAATGAGGTAGGTCTCCCAACCATTTTGGAAACGTGTCATTCAACTCATTGTTACTTAAATCTAGAAATTCCAAATTTTCACAATTGATCAAAGATGGTGGAACTATCCCCTGTAGCTTATTGCCATCCAATTTAATGATCTTGAGTTGGTTTCTAATATTAAAAGTTGTATTAATTGTCCCACTAAGACTATTGTTGCTTAAATCCAAAATCCAAACTGTACTCATCTCACCCAAACATTGTGGGATTGTTCCCTCCAAATTATTACTTTTCAAATCTAGTAGAAACAATGTTTTCAGATTGCAGATAGCTGAAGAAATATGTCTACTGATATTATTGTGTGAAAGGAGAAGAACTCGTAGGCTCTGCTGGTTTAGGAGTGACTTTGGAAGAGGACCTTCCAGATTATTTTCTTTTAGAGCAACAGCATATAATGTTTTGGACTTGAACTCCTGAATTTTTCCACTGAAAGTGTTATTGCTCAAGTCTAACACTATCAGTGAAGGAAGGGAGAATATCCAAGAAGGTATAGTCCCATTCAAGTGGTTTGACGACAAGTAGAGCTGTTTTAGGTTTTGTAGTCCACTTACGTTGGATGGAATTGGACCAGTTAGGGAATTGGATGAAAAATCTAGCATTTCAATTAGTTGGGTCCAACTTCTGTTAAAGGATAAGAACTCAAGTCGTCCATCAAAGCTGTTATTTCGAAGTGATAAGTACTTGAGCTTTTCAAATATCGAGAACTGGGAAATTGGTACTTCAAGATGGTTATCATCAAGGAACAAACTCTCTATGTTGGTGAGATTCCATAGAGGTTTAAGAATGGGCCCTGACAGATTAGTAGAACCCATGTCCAACTCATGAAGTGCAGTTAGATGGCTAAATGATTCAGGTATCCTACCAGTAAAATTCACATAACCGAGATATAACTTCATGAGTGATGCACTGCTATTCCATTTGGTTGTGGGTAACCTAACAGTGAGCTGGAGATTGGATGACAAATCAAGAAATTCTAAATCGGAAAGGTGGAAAACTCTTACGGGCAATACCCCACGTAACTGTGTGTTTGAAAGTTGTAGAGTTGTTAAATGAGACGAGAAATTTGAAGGAATAGTGGAAGAGATGTTCACAGAGTCAAGGTTGAGCTCTCTTAATTGGGTCAAGTTCTTAAGGAGCAGTTCAAAGTTGTGAGGCCCAAGTCTAAGCTCATTTAGACCACTGAATCGAAGAACTTGTAGTTTAAAAAGGTGAGAGATTTCAGAAGGGATTAGACCCGTAAAATTAGAATCCGACAAATCAAGATGCGTTAAACTTGACAACTCACCAAATTTAGGTGAAATGAGTGATCCAGTGAAATCATTATAAGACAAATTAAGCATTTTTAGATTGGAGAGTTGAAAGAGGCTACTGTTGGAATGAAACTTGCCTTGAAGTTGGCTGCAACCGAGATCAAGCTCAATCACTTGTCCTGTCGTCTCATCACAATGAACTCCATCCCATGAGCAACAATCTGTGCTCTTGTTCCAGGAAAGAGTTCTTGGATATGATGACTGCATCCTTTGGTTTGTATAGTCGTAACAATAATCAGAAGCATTAGGATTAATGGTACGCATGTGCTTGAATTGTAGAAGAGCAAGAGCTTGATCTTCGGGGCACAAATGATGTGAGGATGAGGAGAAAACAAGTTGACAGAGAAAGGCATATAGCATAAAAAATACAAGTTTTACATAACCCATTTCTGCACTAAAATGATCAAAGCTAATTAAGCTGGTGGAGAAGAAATCAAGAAATGTTCGCTTTGTGTGTCTACTCAATAATTTTGATGAGGTATATATAGCACAAATTAAACAAAGAAAAACTTACTAATAGTTACCTAGTCATTTTCTGTCAATTCGAAGTTTTCAATCATATATGCACATTTAATGTGTCATACAAATGAATGTACGAAACTATCAATAGTTCACATTCTCAATTCAAATGAAAGTAACAACACAAAGTCCCCACCACTTGTATATAACACTTGCATTTTCTGTGATACCTTATTATAGACAACTTAATTGGATTCCAGGAATAGGACCACCACACAACTTAATTGGCTAGGATGAGAGTATTTCTTGGTGTATAGACTTTGAAAGAAACATAACAACTTTATATCTTAATTAGGAATAGGACAGTCACTTTGTTAATGCATTAAGGTTACACTGGAAATCTGCTCTGAATACAGCGCCTTACATAGTGCACCAGCTCCAGCCAATTTTCCACTAGAATCAACATGCTGATGGAACACAGTGCAGGAATCCATTAAGTCCAACTAGATTAAACATTTTTTTGGTTGAGAGTGCTGTTCTGTCTTCTCGGAGAGCAGAACGGAAGAAACACGTTGTTATAGTCCTCAAAGTTTAGTGATGGAAGGGACGTTATCTAGGATGGCACATATCATTCGAGTCAAGTAGTTTGATCACAATATGAGAAACTGTTGATTAAGTGATCTGAAGATACAAATTCTGTCCAATTTCTGTTTTATCAGTTGAATATGTCCATGAATAATTAGGCTATATTTATTTCCGCATACTATAGACAAATGAAAACAAATTTTGGTTGAGTCACAAAGGAAGAAAACTCGTGACCTTTCTCATAGGCTAACAAACACTTCATGAAACTAATAATAACAAACTCAATGCAGTCCCATTGGTGGGGTCTGACCGTCTTGGGAGGATAGTGTGTACGTAGACCTTACCTCTACCTTGAAGGTAGAGAGTTGTTTCTAATAAATTCTCAACTCAAAGAAAGATGTAAAAGAAGGCAGTAGCAACAAGCAGAAAATACAACAAGATAATACAGTAATTGAGGCTAAAGAAACAACAGATAGTAATAAATATCTTAGATGAAAATAAAGTTTGTAGTTGGAGAGAAAAGGTTTGCTTTTGAAGGACAAATATTTGAATCCTGGAGACTAATAGACATTAATCAGAAGCAAATATACTCCCCATACTCCTATGTGCAAAGTTTATTAAGTTTAACGAAAATATTCTTTATGACATTCTTACCGCGGATAAAGTTCAGTGACCATTCTTAGGTTGAAATAGATCTTATTTGTATAAATATATTATTTTCAAATGTATCAATTTTAAATGAAAAATATGAAGAATTTCACGACCGTATTGACCTTACTAGCAAGAAATAATGCTTTTTGTTTTCCTTATTAGTTATGACACTTTCGAGATCGCACAAGTCTATTACATAAATGCACCAAAACAAAGCAAGACACTCAGAAATAAATAATGAATTCAAAAGATCTTACGCCTAAATTAATAATGGAAATAAGACGTTCGTCATTTTAATTTTTAACTTCAGACAATAATCATTTTTTTTAATTCTTGAATAAAATTTTATATGATTAAAACATCACATTAAAGTACTAGAAACCCCAATTTACTATTAAGAACATTAATTTTTTTTAATTTAAAAAAACTGTATCACTCTTCAAATAAAAATTATTTAGGGGAGAAACTTCACATATTCAAAGGTTGGGGACCATTTTAGCATTTAAATTATTATAGTAAACAGATTACCGGCATCACCAAGGAAGATTATTTCCCATTACCCAATTGAACGTTTGAAGCCCTAATTTATCAGTGAAATCAAAAGAGCAAAAGGGGATTTTTTATTTTTTTTTAATTAAAGAGACCCCATTTGGTTGAAATTCAAGAATCTGCAGTTGAAAGGCAATTTTTTTTTTTTTGTTTTTATAGCACAGTAGAGAAACCCCATTTGGTTAAAAATCAAGAATTTGCAGCTTAAAGGTAATTTATTTATGTTTTATAAGCATAGTAGAGAAACCTCATTTGGTTAAAAATCAAGAATTTGCAGCTTAAAGGAGATTTTTTTTTTTTATAAGCATAGTAGAGAAACCCGATTTGGTTAAAATTCAAGAATCTGTAGCTATAAGTTAGAAAAAATTCTTCTTGTTCTATTTTCTGTTCAAAAATGAGCTAACTGTATGTCTTTCTTTGATAGTATAATGATATGTTGTTGAAGTATTGAATGTGGAAACAGAAATGGTGAATCTTGGTACTCAAAACTAGCTCCTTTTTCTCCTTTGATCTATAGTTGGAATGATTCTGAACTTTGCTTCAAAGTTTGGATTTTTTTTTTGCTTTGTTGGGGTTTGTGTTTTGACCTCTTTTGTATTTGATGGAATTCTTTGTTAATTTCATGTTTTACAAACAAAAAATGCCGACTTTCCCATGAAATTTGTCGAGGGGTAAACGCAGTCTTTGAACGTGTGGCGGAGTCAGGATTTTCACTTCGGGGTTCAAAATATGAATAGGTAAACAATGGAAGAACAAGAAGAAACAGTGTAATTTTCCGTCCCCCTCTGCCCTGTTTGGCTCTGCCCCTGCTTTGAACCCATTTTGGAAATTTTTGATTGTTAAAGTTTGGAACTTTTTTGTTTACTTGAGGTATGATTTTGTTAATCCTTTTGCATTTGATAAAATTGTATGGTTGAATGTGCTTGCCTTCTTTGCTTATTTCATGTTTCACATCAAATAAAACTAATAATATCATGAAATGTGTATCAAGTTTTCTTTGAACCCAATTTGAAAATTTTGCGATTCTTTGTTAAAGTTTGAAACATTTTGTTTGTTGACACTATCGTCATATGCTTTTATTTTATATTTTGTAAAGATATCAGAGATTGGAGACTATTCTGTTTGAGATAAACCTATGTAGCTGGTTTTCCTTTTTTTCTGACTCATGTTTGGATGATGCTTTTGTTCCTACAATCATTTTTTTAAAATCATCTTGTTTTTTAGGTACTGGTTGTTGATTCTTATCCTGCATTTTTAGAATTTGGTTTTGTTCCAAGATCGTAAAGTTTGAGATCCTTCATGACGACCACATTGATTGCGTTTTATGGAAAGATGGGTTGTTTGATATATGCTTCAAAGATATTGATGCAATGGTTAGCAAGCAGGTTTGCTCTTGAAATGTCACATGAATGGAGCACTATGGTTGTGTGGTTGATCTCATAAGGAGAGCTGGGCTACTACAGGAAGTGTACGACTTCATAAAGAAGATGCCCTTTGAAGCTGATGCCACTGTCTTGGGGGCTCTGATGGGTGCTTGTAGACTTCATGGAGCTATTGAATTGGGAAATGAAGTATCACAACTACTGCTTGAGTCGCAACTGAATCATTTGTGCTGGCGCAGAGAGGTTGGATTATGCTGCTGCCTTGAGAAAAGCAATGTTAGATGCTGGAATACACAAGGTTTCAGCCCACAGTTTTATTTAGTGGAGCTGATAACTGCCGCATCGGCTAAGTCATATCTTGACAGATACATTTTTTGTGAAATCTCGACTCATCAAAATCAGTTAAAAGGATCCTGCATATGGATTTTGCAGAGAGATTAAAGCGCTGCTTAAAGAAAGCTGTAGTGATATCCTTTTGTTTGGCGAGGTATTTCCTATTGTTTTCTACTTTTGTTTTTATGAATCTTTTTCTTTGCCCCGAAATTGCTAATTAATTAATCTGAACAATAGTTGATCACGATAAAGCTCACCTATAGTCAAGCGCTTCTGCTTGATTTCTTCCTAAATGAAGTTTGAAATCCTTGTGGATTTCGATCACTAGAAATTCTATCACTCAGTTATGTGTTTATGTCTATCTTATTTTGGGGTTTGAACATTATTGCAGGTCTCTATGCAAGTTATTTTTTTGGGGCAGAGGCGTAGTTTGTTATTGTATAACAGTGATGCTTGGGTCAACTTGTGTTCTATTCAATTAATTCAACTGGTACCGTCTACCTTCCACCAATAGAGATATTGGGTAACTCTGTCATCCGAGACTTAGATGGGAAGAGTTGAAGGTTCTTTCTTCAGATCTTCAAAGAATGTAGATTCGAGTTGAAAACACATGATGTTGTCTATGTGAGGCTCAGGCAGTAGAGAATAATGCAGATATTTTTCCTAATGTTTCTTTGATCTTTTGATGAGGACCATCATGAATCGGAAAAAATTATATTTTCAAACTCTGCAACTTCAGATTTTTATGTTTCCGAACTCAAAGTAAAGTGTTCTATGTTTGTGTTATGATGTCATGTGAAAGAGTTGAGTGAAATACTATGTTTTTAGTGATGACACGTATCATCTGAATAAATGATCTAAAGATTTAAGTTAATGTCTGGTTTCTGTTTATCAGTTGAATTTATATCTATATGCCATAGACAAATATAAACGAAATCTGGTTGAGTCTCAAAGGAAGGAAAAGTCATGTCTTTATTCATAGAATAACAAATACTTTATGGAAACATCACAAACTATGAAAGATAAAGGCTTTTATCTGCATCTTCAGAAACTTTGTAGACATGAATCCTGCAATTTTCAGAAATGAAGAATTAAAGGTAAGAGCTTTGAGGATGAAGGAGGTCGAAATAACATTGATATATAAAAAATGACCTGAAGAAAGATAATGATCAAGTTGAATACCTGGAGGTAGCTACTCACTAATATCTTTTCTCGTGCCTTTTCATTCTCGTAGTAATTATGTGTTCCAATTGCACAACCAACCTCGGAAACCATGTTGGATATTGAGTTGACAGCATTATGTATATTACGGACAGTCCAATAACAAGTCCACAACTGTAACCCATGAGAATCGCTTTCCAACTGATCATTGGTGAATCTTCTTCTTCTTCTTGATCTAGCTCAGATGGAGTTATTGCTTGTGGTACCCTATCATCACGGCCACAGTGTTTTGAGAGTGGCAATCCACGTAACCCATCATTCCCTTGGTATGATGTGTTCTCAAACGTATCAAATTGTTTTCCTTTGGGAATGCATCCAACAAGATGATTGTGAGAGAGATTTAAGACGGCAAGAAATGTGAGGGATGCAAGTTGTGGTGGAATTCCTCCGCTGATTTTGTTAGATGAGATATCCAATGATTCGAGTACAGATAAATTTTGCAATGATGCTGGTATATGACCTTCCAAGACATTATGAGATAAGTTCAAGGTACGAAGTCCAACGAGATCTCCAATAATGTTAGGAATATGACCTTCAAATCTGTTCTTTGAGAGATTGATAATCATGTTAGAATCCAAAATTCGAACAGAATCATAATCCTGTCCCTTTGTTGTAATTGTCGTCAAATATTCATAATAACCAGCAAATTGATCAGAAACATACTCTGGGGTTCTTGTACTCTCGTCAATTTTCTTCATGGCTTGCAAATTCCCAAAAAGACTTATTGGTAAATTACCACTAAATCCATTGGATGATAGATCCAGAATTTGAAGCTGCGCAAACAAGTTTGTATTCCCTGAAGATTTAATGGGACCGTGAAACTTATTTGATCTCAAGCTTAAAATCTGCAAATCAGGTAGGTTTCCCAACCAGTTTGGAAATGTGTCATTCAACTGATTGTTACCTAGATCAAGAAGTGTCAAATACTTGCAATTGATCAAAGATGGTGGGACTTTCCCCGTTAGCTTATTCCCGTGCAAGCTAATGACCCTGAAAGAGTTTCCAATACTAAAATTTATATTGATTGTCCCACTAAGACTGTTGTTGCTCAAATCCAAATTCCAAAGGTATTCATTCATCTCACCCAGGCATTGTGGGATTGTTCCCTCCAAATTATTATTTCTCAAATTTAGCACAGTCAGTTCTTTCAGATTGCAGATAGTTGAAGCAATCTGTCCACTGATATTATTGTGCGAAAGGAGAAGATATGTTAGGATTGGCTGGTTTAGGAGTGAATTTGGTAAAGGACCTTGCAGCTGATTTTGTTTTAGAGTAACAATACTTAATGTTTTGGATTTGAACTCTTGAATTTTTCCACTGAAAGTGTTATTGCTCAAGTCTAACTCTGACAGTGAAGGAAGGGAGAATATCCAGGAAGGTATAGTCCCATTCAAGTTGTTTGATGACAAGTAGAGTGATTGTAGATTTTGTAGTCCACTTACGTTGGATGGAATTGGACCAGTTAGGAAATTGGATGTAAAATCTAGCCATTTAAGTTGGGTCCAACTTCTGTTAAAGGATAAGAACTCAAGTTGGCCATCAAAGTTGTTATTTCTAAGTGATAACTCCTTGAGCTTTCCAAATCTCGATAACAGGGAAATTGATCCTTTAAGATGGTTATTACCAAGGTCCAACAACTCTATGTTGGTGAGATTCCATAGAGGTTTAGTAATAGACCCTGACAGATTACAATCATTCATGCCCAATACAAGCAATGAAGTTAGATGGCTAAATGTTTTAGGTATCCTATCACTAATATTCACATTATTGAGACGTAAGTACATGAGTGATGCACTGCTATTCCATTTGGTTGTGGGAAACCTAACAGTGAGCTGGGAATTGGATGATAAATCAAGGAATTCTAAATCGGAAAGGTGGAAAACTCTTTCGGGTAATACCCCACATAAATCTGTGTATGGAAGCCGTAGAGTTGTTAAATAAGAAGAGAAATTTGAAGGAATGGTGGAAGAGATGTTCACAGAGTCAAGGTTGAGCTCTCTTAATTGGGTCAAGTTTTTAAGGAGCAGTTCAAAATTGTGAGGCCCAAGACTAAGGTCATATAGACCACTGAATCGAAGAACGTGTAATTTAGAAAGGTGAGAGATTTCTGTTGGCATTAGACCTGTAAAACCTGTACCTGACAAATCAAGATGCGTCAAGCTAGAGAACTCACCAAATTTAGGTGAAATGAGCGATCCGGTGAAATTATTACATGACAAATCAAGCCTTTTGAGATTGGATAATTGAAAGAGGCTACTATTGGAATGAAACTTGCCTTGAAGTGTGCTGTAACTGAGATCAAGCTCAATTACTTGTCCCGTCATCTCGTCACAATGAACTCCGTCCCATGAGCAACAATCTGTGCTCTTGTTCCATAAAAGGGTTTTTGGATATGACTGAATCTGTTGGTCTGTTATTATTTCACGACAAAAATTAGAAGCATTAGGATTAATGGTAAACATGTGCTTAAATTGTAGAAGAGCAAGAGCTTGATCTTCGGGGCATAAATGAGGTAAGGATGAGGAGATAACAAGTTGACAGAGAAAGGTATATAACATAAAAAATACAAGTTTTACATAACCCATTTCCGCACTAAAAATGATCAAAACTAATTAAGTTGGTAGAGAAGATATTTGCTCTGTGTGTGTATTCAATAATTTTGATGAGATAGAGATAGCATAAATTAAACATTTTCAGTCAATTTGAAGTTGACAATCACATATGCACATTCGCTATGTTCAAATGAAAGCAACAATGTAACAAAGTCCCACCGCTTGTATATAACAAATGCATTTTGTCTTATACGTTATTATATATAGACAAAAATGTCACATAAAAGGTATTTGTTTTGGTTCCCTTAACCCCACTCAGAACTTTCCCTTTCTCTTCTCCTCAAGATACACATGTTAAAGAATGAAAGTTCGTTCAAGCTCAATTAAAATTGTGAAGCTTCAAAGTGCCAAGTTGGATTACGAAATACCCGTACAAAATTAATTGACCATTTTTTCCTTCTTTTAAAAAAAAAAACTGTTATTTTAAAAAAATTGTGGTAATAAAGAATCCATGTATTCATTTAATTTATGTTGTAAGGTCATTACTAATTAATTGATAAACTACCAAAAAATTGGAAAGTCATTACTAATTGATAGACTACCGTTTCTTCCAATAAGAAAACTCAATAGGGTACATGTTTTATACATTAATGAGTGATTAAAGTTCTGCAGTAATTAATAGTTCCAAGTATAAAGGCCATTTCAAAGTAAATTTAGATATCAACTTGTTTTACTATTTTTGAAATATTGTACACAGGAAGTTGAAGTTGAGTCCAAATCTCCTTTGAGTTAAATTTTTTTTGATAAATCTTTGCTTGAAAAAAATTATAAATGCATGTAGATTGCCTTTAACGAAATTTGCAAAAACATGAAGAAGATTAATCAAATGTTAATGATTTAATATCATTTATTATAATCTATTCAATTTAGAATGAATTGTTTTAGTCTTCCACTAATTATTACATAGATAGATGACATAGGGATAAAAAAAAATACACTACTTTAACATCTGATTATTCATCTCAAGTATGCATAGAAATTGTCGGTTTGTCATCACAAGCCATCCTGTTATTTCAAAGAATCAATTAATAATAGACTCAATTTTCAGCAACAAATAAATTAGTAATTACCAAATAAAATGTAACATCACTATTTTATATGAGAACAAAAATGAAAAAAAAGAGAGTAAATAATTACATAGCGTACCAAAAGAGAGAACATCTCTTACTATTTCATGTTAAATTTTATTATAAGTCATAATGAACCACTCTTGATAAAGATATTTTTTTCTCAACTAAACATATCTAAGGGTTTTAAAACGGAATAACTCAACATTCAATCAAGTGAATCATTTAGTCTTCTTATAGCATGAGTGTCATCATATAATATTATACTAATTCTAAAAATCATATACATAAAACACCTAATTTTTTCAGAGAAACTACAATTCACGTACCCCATATTTTGGCCTTAAATTTTCTTCAACGTAGAAAAACATATATTGGACCGACATTTTCAATTCATCGTCAAATGTAGTATTTTTCTTCAAACATCACCTTCACCTATAAATTTACAATAATATATGAAATTCGAACAGGAAAATAGAAAAAAATTGAGAAAGACACAAAAAACTTAGAAAATGTGTAGATGAAGAAAAAAAAAAGTCTGAATCGAGAAGAGAAAAGAAGATTAGATACTGTATGTGCTTACCTTCGTGGAGTGCATAGACATAAATGCACAAATGTTTACAAGAATGTTGAAAACTGATATATTGATGGTAATTTATAATATAAAATTTTGATATTTAAAGTATCCATAATGTAAAATATGAATAGACTTACAAGGAGCTGGAGGGAAATAAATTAATGAACCATGACTTTTAAGAAACGTTTCATGAAGAAAATAAAAGGTCTAAAATGTTGTTGTAATAACCACACCATATATATATATAATCATTTTTGGGTATGCAATAATTGAAAAAAAAAAAAGGAGAATGGAGAAAAAGTCTAAAAATAATAGAGGAAAAAATGGCATATTGTTTATGCCTAACGTATAGTCTATAGATGGATAGATAAAATTAGTTGCAGATTAATTGACAAAGTAATATTTTTTGGTTAATTACAATCATTTCATTTGCTAATTTCCAACAAAGAGTAAGAAAAAATAATTAGTTAGTTAATTTATTATTATGATGATAAGTAATGTTTTTTTTTCATTGTAATTGCTAATGAAAAGGCTTCTACTTCGAATGTACAAAAATAAATGCTCAAGGTTTACATCAATCATCAGCAAAAAAGCCAAAAGACCTAATAAAAGCTGGGAATTTCAATGGGTTAGCATTCATAATTTTTTAATTTAAACTTTTTTTTTCTTCATTAAACATTTAATTAATTAGACATTTTATAATATTTTAATTTATAATAGGGGTAAAAAGGTAATCCAACTTTGTACTTTGGAGCTTCCCACTTTTAATAATACTAGTCCTGGGAACGTGCGTTGCACGTTTAACCCCTATTATTATATTAAATTTATACAGTCCCAACTCATGTTTCTATTATCTTTATATTATTGTGTCCCACCAAGTTGGTCCATTGAGTCCATTTAATGTAAAAAAAATTGTAAAAATAAATTATATAAAATAGTTAGAAAAACTCTTTTTATAATTTGTGGAAGTGTCATTACAGGTTTATTTTCAAAACATATAATAAAATTCAGTATTTTAAGATAAACTTTCTAATGTCATTATTGATTTAATTATAAAAGTTAGCAAAAAGTACTTTTTTTAATTAAAAAAAATAGAAAAAGATATTTTCATAATTCAACTTTGAATTTAAAAACTTCCACTTTTAAGTTAAAAAATATTTGTAACATCAACTCAATTAATGTGAAAAAGCAATAAAATGAACCTGTCATCGTACTATTGACCAAAAAAACTTAAATAATATCTAAATGTGAAAATTTTATATTCAACAAATATAAAAATATTATAAAAGTGAAACGGTAGATAACTAAAAAATAAAGTACTTTATAGCACACAAGACTCAATTTTCAAAATAATCTCCTATTTATATTACAATTAACTTATGGAAATGGTTTTCTTATTCTAATTAATTTTTGAAAATAAAAGAACCGCAATGAAGATTAAATATATTAATTTCAATTGTTTGACATAATATTAAATCACAAATTTCACTTTTATAAAATAGAAGCTACAAAAAATTAGATATTCACTTATTATAGGTTATACATATAAATAAATTAACACAGTGTGTTGACGTAACAAAAAACGATCAAAAAGAAAAGAAAAATATCTTTTTTTTTTGGATTAAATACTTAATGATACCCATGTCAAAGTACGGACGTATTTGATCCAACTCTTGTTCTTACTTTATTTTTATCAGATTATATTATAAATTTTAATAAAAAAGTTACTTAAAATTAAACCAAAAAGTTATTTATTTAAATAATTTTACCTAAGAAATAATCATATCTCAATTCCTCATTCTAATCAACATCCGTAAATGGAAGAAATGAAAAAAAGAGTTTACTTTCAGTTCTTTGACATATATAATTAACTTAGAAATTTAAATTTTAACAATATAAATTGTATCAAAATTTAAATTTTAACATCTAAATCTGCCAAGTATTTTGCTTACAACTAAGACATTTGTTCCTTACTAACAAAATGGTACAAACATAAAATAAAAATTTACAATAATTATGCCAAAAAAAACAAAAGTTATAATGATAATACAAAAGTATATATACTGTATTTATTTACTTCTACGTATGACATTATTGGTGCACAAGGTGTAACATTATTTTTCTTTAAAATAGTAATTAAGATTATTTATATCTTATCAAGCAAAAATAGAAAAGAAAATTATTCTTTATGTAATAAAGAATATCAATGCAACTGAAACGCAAATTAAATCAATTCCATACATGAAGGAGACATACTTTATCAATAACAAATGAAAAAAAACAAACAACTCAGAAAAGAATCTTTATTGAAAGCCTGATAATCAATGGAAGAAGAAGAAATATTTATGAAAAATTACAAGAATCAATAAAGCAAACAAATTTTAATTTATTACAAATGAAACAATGCCTGATACAATCCAATAGAAAAAAATCAGCAGCTTTAAAATTAAAATTTACTAAAAAGTGAAATGATTTTAGAAGCTATAAGTATATGTAGTGATATATTGGATTGGGAGGCCAAAAGTTTGGAAGTTAGAAGAGCGAAAGCCTGAGAGCTGAAGAAAAATAATGAAGAGCCAATATTTATTGTGATCTCTTAAAGAAAATGCCTTAAAGGTGTTTTTACTTTTAATTGAAATTTTTTAATGCAAATAAATGGAAGTAGCTAGAGAAAATGTAAGATTTTTTTAATATATATATAGAAGGATTGATTAAGAAAAAATGTCAAAAATTTAAGAAAAAAGAGAAATGTCATTTAATTATCATTATTGATTTGATTTTAAAAGTTAGTAAAAGATATTTTTTAATGAAAAAAATTAGTGTAGGGGTATTTTCGTAATTCAACTTTTGACTTGGAGGCTTCCCACTTATAATATAATATGATATATATATATATATATATATATATATATATATGATAA